>JBCNJP010003650.1:0-45000 GCA_039602395.1 Deinandra increscens subsp. villosa | reverse complement strand
GACATGCAATGTTCTAGAAGTTCGTTTAAGGGTAGATGGGAAAAGAGTCATGAGAAAGTCAAAGCCCAGAAACTAGATATAGAGAAATACCAAACCCTTGCCCCTCAGAAGTCTATCCTGTATGACAATGCTAAGTTAGAAATAGTTGAGCTTAGGAAGCAGGTAGATGAACTTAAACATCAGAACAATGAGTTGCAAGTGAAATTAGATGTGAATCAGATGAGAAACAAAAGAATGCTTGAAGCTGGTAAGGCTTTGTCCACCTGCCTAACTGATGTTCGATTTGGTAAGGATAAAGGAGGAATAGGAATTAGCTTTTCTAAAAAAAATAAGATTAGTGTTCCCCAACCTGTGTCTAGAGATATAATAGGTATGATCTATGAGGAGGATTAGGTAGATAGATCTGAATCAGAAATGCATGAAGCAGGACCTCCCATAGATAGTGTTTTGGTTGGTGTGAAACCCATGACAGAAGAGGAGTTAGAAAAATGAGAAACATATGACCTATGGTTTGGGTAATCAGAATAAATCGGTGACACTCACTTGTGAACCGGGTCCATCCCAGGAATCATTAAATGATAATGTTAGTTCTTCTGACGTTTTTTTTTCATGTGCAGATGAAGTAAGGATCAAAGATGTTTCTGGGAAGGATGTCGAATGCTTGAGAGTCAAAGAGTGTCATGAGTCTAGTAGTTTAATTTCTGATTTACCTAAGGATGATGTTTTGGCATCTGTGTCTGAACTTAATGCGTCCAAGTCAAAACAATTGATGGTGTCTATGTCTTCAAAACATGTTTCTGATTCTAATGAAGTAGTTAATGGTTTTAAAATTTGTGTGCCCAATACTAAAGCTGGTCGTGAGTCTAAACCCAAGGAATTTGTTCCTTATCCCCAGGTTGTGTCTACTTTTAACAAAACGAACAAATCGAAATCAGAACAGTTTTGTTTAATCACGCAACCTGAAAAAGTTACAAAACATTTCATACACAGATGGGATGATAAGCCTGAATGGAAGTCATCATACCCAAGACGTTCGTATGTTTGTAGTCATGTGAATGGGCCTAGACTTATGAATTGTTTTCAGTGTGGAAAACCTGAGCATTTTGCTGCAAATTGTTTAAATATACCTTATCAACCATACTATCCGCAAAACCCACGGACTAGTATGTTGCAGAAAATGATGACAGGTGGAAATAAAAATCAGAAACAACAAGCTTTGTCTCAGGGGAAGCAGAGTTCAAAATCAATGAAGACACAACAGTCTAAGGTTTTAAACACTAAAACTCTAGTGACAAAGCCTGTTGATGAAAATTGGAATGTGGCCAAAACTCTAAAAACAACTTACAAACCTAAAGGAGTTTACCAAAGAAAAGATAAGATGAAACCTGAACTTGTTGAAAAATAGGTACCTAAAACAAAAAGGATTTCTCAACCTAAAGGTAAAAACAAAATTAAAAACTGGTTTCTAAATCAAAAGATGTTTCTCAAACAAAACAAGTTGTGCAAACAATATTGAAACTTGAGTGGACACCTGTCAAGGAACCTGCAGGTAAAAAGGTCACATCTCCACAGAAGAAACCTGCAACTGTAAAGAATTCAAACAATATATCAAAACCACAGAAATAAACTTTCTGGAAACCAAAAGTCAACACTCAAAGTTTGAGTGTAACTGAATCAAAATCAAGAATGTCGCTTAAATTAGTCAACTACATTGACTCCAAGGGTGTGCCCAGATCTGTTATGGCCTAGGTACCCGACTCTAACTGATCTCTGATTCATGTAGGGACAGCCAAGAAGAACTGTCAACAATCTCTGGTACGTTGATAGTGGTTGCTCCCGACATATGACCGGAGACTTATCACTTTTGGAAGAGGTTCAAGATTTCAATGGAGGAGGTGTTTCTTTTGCTGGTGGAGTGGGTGGCAAGATCAGCAAGAAAGGTGTGGTGAAGAATGGCAGTTTGACATTCTCTGATGTGCATTATGTGGAGGAGTTGTCACATAGCCTGCTCAGTGTCTCACAGATTTGTGATAGAGAATATTATGTTTTGTTCAATAACAAGGAATGTATTATTCTCAAGCCTGGAGTCAAGATTCCTGAGGAGTGTGTCTTGATGCGTACACCAAGGCGAGGACATTCTTATCTTCTTAACATGGGTAATCCTTTGCCATCTGATGTGGCCTATCGTATTTCAAAGCAAAATGAAAATCTGGCATTGTTATGGTATCGTTGTCTGGGACATGCCAACATGAAGAATCTGACCAAACTGGCAAAAGGAGAGCATGTTAGAAATCTTCCTATCAAGGACTTCACGTCAGTTGAGAAGTGTGTTGCATGTGCTAAGGGGAAGCAGCACAAGTTACCACATCGTTCTAAAATGACAAACTCTATTTCTTCGGTATTGCAACTACTTCATATGGATCTCTTCGGCCTAATGCAAGTGCAAAGTATCAGCAAGTTCTCATATTGTTTGGTGATAGTGGATGACTTCTCTCGATTTACTTGGGTTTTCTTTTGTCAAACAAGCATGAAACTCCTGCACTGGTGAAACAGTTTGTTACTCTCATAGAGAATCAGATGAGCAATAAAGTGAAGACAATAAGATCAGACAACGAAACAGAGTTTAAGAATGTTGAATTAAATATGTTCTGTGGAGAGAAAGGTATAGAAAGGCAATACAGTGCACCGTACACACCTCAACAAAATGGTGTTGCTGAAAGAAGAAAGAGAACACTCGTTGAAGCTGCAAGAACTATGCTGTGTGAAGCAAGATTGCCAATTTTCTTTTGGGCCGAAGCAGTCAACACTACTTGTTATGTGCAAACTCGGGTACTTTTAAACAAGTGGCATGAGAAGACGCCTTATTAGATTAGTTATGGAGAAAAACCAAAGGTGGGGTACTTTAAGACATTTGGGTGTCCTTGCACAGTTCTAATTCAATCTGATGAGGGGAAATTCGAAGCAAAGGCTGATGAATGCTACTTTGTTGGGTATTCTACAAATAGTGCTTATCGAGTCTACAACAAAACCACCAAAGTGATAATTGAGGCATTCAATGTTGACTGGTTGGAAGACAACCCAACTGATGCTGGAAATGGGCTAGATTGGATCTATGATTATGGGTCATTGTTTGAAGGTTTCAATTTCTCAAATATGTTTCCTAGTCTGGGAGAAGAAGAAGACGTTATTGCTCCAACTCCTCAAGCAAGGCCATCTGTGGAAAATGTTAGTGACAATGTATTAGCAGCGGCTCCTAAGGATGATAATGCGGATGTTCCAGAATCTTCAGGAACTCATGATGATTAGAAGGAGTCTGAAACCCAAGGTATGAATGATAATATTAATGATACTAACCTGCCTGTCTCTGTTTCAGTACTAGATGTTCAAGCCATAAGAATCAACAGAGATCATCCTCTTAGCAATGTGGTTGGACCAGTATCAGCAGGTGTCACTACTAGAAGTCGCATGGGTGACATCAATTTCTACATGTTCTCATGTTTCATCTCCCAGATAGAGCCTCCAAATGTGATGGTAGCACTTAAAGATCCGAGTTGGATGGAGGCTATGCACGATGAATTGAATCAATTTTCAAAACTGGGAGTGTGGCATCTAGTGAAAAGACCAGAAAATAAGAAGGTTATACCCACAAGATGGTTGTATAAGAACAAAAAAGATGATACGGGTGTAATTGTGAGTAACAAAGCCAAGTTGATTGTACAAGGTCATAGACAGGTTTACGAGATTGATTATGATGAGGTGTATGCACTAGTAGCTAGATTGGAAGCAATTCGAATATTCCTTGTTGTGGCAACATATCTCAACTTCACTGTGCATCAGATGGATGTAAAGACAACTTTTCTTTATGCTGAAATGAATGAAGAAGTCTATGTGGCTCAACCGCCAGGGTTTATGGATGAGGAACATCCAGATCACGTGTATCTTCTGGATAAAGCTCTATGGGTCAACAAATGAAGAGTTATGCACCGAATTTGAAGATATCATGAGACAGAAATTTGAGATGAGTGATCAAGGGGAGATGAATTTTTTCTTGGCATTGCAAGTTAAACAAGTTGAATCTGGGATTCTCATTCATCAATCAAAATATGTGAATGAAATTCTGGAAAAGTATAAGATGCAGGACTCCAAGCCAATCTCTACTCCCATGGCATCCCAGCCTCTACTGACAGCAGATGCAGATGGGGAATCAGTGAGTGAATTCATGTATCGTTCAATGATCGGATCACTCATGTATTTGACAGCAAGCAGGCCAGATATCATGCATTTAGTGTGTGTGTGTGTGCACGTTACCAGGCTAATCCTAAGCTCTCTTATTTAACTGCTGTTAAACGTATTTTTAGGTATCTAAAGGGCAGGCCTCGGCTTGGGCTTTGGTACCCTAAGAATACTGATTTTCAATTGTTTGCATTTACTAACAGTGATTATGGAGGTAGTGATCTTGACAGGAAATCTACAACTGGTGGGTGTCAATATTTGGGAGACAGACTCATTTCATGGCAGAGCAAGAAGTAGCATACCGTTTCCAAGTCAACTGCAGAAGCTGAATATGTGGCAGCTTCAGCTGGATGCTCACAGGTAGTATGGATTCAGAATCAACTCACTGACTACGGTATGGAATTCCTTAATACTCCATTTTTTATGATAATGCTGCTGCTCTGCAAATTGTCAAGAATCCTGTTCAACATTCTAAAACAAAGCACATAGATATCAAGGTACATTTCATCCGTGATTGGGTGTGGGGACGATTGAACATTCCGGTAATATTGTACCATAACCAAGCATTTCATGACTGGATATGAGTTTATGCGGTCAAATATACTGGCAATCGTCTAGAGCGTCGAGTAACAGAAGCTGAAGCTGAAAAGGGTTCCTCAGTCAAAGATAAGTCTGGTATGATCCATGAAAAACATCAGCTTCAAGGCAAGTAAATATTTAAGTTCTGCATTAGGTATATTTGTTTTATGTTTCTCTAAGTTTCCGACTGTTTAAAATTTCATTTTTTATGATCAAGATCAGGTTCTCGGGGTATGAGTCTGAGGGAAGTTTTGTAACGCTCAAATTTTTCAAATTAACCTTTGTTCAAGAGATTTTTCATTTAAAAGAGGTTTGGGCACATTTGAAATGTTTTGTGAAACTTGAGGGGGGCATTATGATTTTTTTTTAACCAAACCATCCCAACCCCTCATTTACGATCACACACCGTTTACGATCCCATCTCCTTTCTCTCTCTGTGTTTACGACTCCTCCACCCGAAACCCTAACCGCCCCTTCTTCCGCCGGAAAATCGTTTTCCGGCTACCTTCGACCACTCTTGGTTGAAATCGAGCGCTCAATCACCCTCATCTTCACTGCTAACCATAAAACTCACTTCAAATAACTTTTTTCTCGTCAAATCATCACTGTTTTTTGTTTTTCTTGTCTCCCGGTTGCTAATCCTCTTTTCCTTTGAGTTTTGCCTCGATTTCTCAAGATTTGGAGTCGTTTCTGTGTTTGTGGTACTTAAAAGGTAGTTTTTGATGTTTATTTTGCACCAATGTCGGTTTTTGGTATGTTTTCGAAGCTTTGCAGGTACAAAAATGGTGGATCTCTGCGTTTACGATCGGCGTGAGGAAGGAGAAGACTGTTCATGTTTACGATGGCGTTTACGATCAGTCGTGTTCACGATTAACTGAGTTTATGATTGACCATGTTCACGATCTGATGACGTTTACGATCCGATGACGATTACGATCAGATGGTGTTCTCGATCCCGCGTGATTACGACCCATTCGTGTTTACGATTGGGCGTGTAGTTTACGATTGGACTCACTTGACCCTAATCGTGAACTCAAATTTGGATCGTAAACCCTAATTTCGATCGTAACCCGTTAAAAGTTTGTTTTAAAATCGTAAACATCAAACAATCACAAAATGTTTTAAAACCTCATCAAACTTAAATTTTTTTTTTTAAGTTAAAATTGAACAAATTATTTTTTAAGAGTGTGTTTTGTTAAACTTGTGGAACAAAATCCAATTCTTTCTTTAAAAGATTCAATTAAGATTTTAGAACTTAAAAGGATAATGGGATAATTAATTGAACTTCAAGATAGTTTTAACAAACATAATTGCTCAATGATGTGATTAAACCTGATGCACGTGTCTCGGTTTCTCAGATGGCAGAAGAGATGATTAACGAAGAAATTCACTTTGAAAGAGATCACTGCATACCTGCTTATCTAGATGACCCTCCAGAGAAACACATGCAGTTGTTCTACTCTCTCGTTGCAGGGATGAATGTGTGCAAAATCAATCATACTCTCAGGGCGCACGTGCTGATAGATGAACAACTAGTCAGAGAATTTTGGGGAACTGCCAGGGCAAACACTGATAAATCAAGGATCACTGCAGCTGTTCAAAACAGCAGAATTGAGGTCCTTGAAGAAGATATTCTGATGCAGAATGAAAGCGATCAAATGGCTCAAGAACAATATGATTTCAAAGTCTCGAAATCGAACTCGAAGTTCATGAACAAATGTTCAATATTCAATAAAAATCAACTCCCCTAATAATGAAATACAAAATTGTTTAAATAGAAAAAGAATCACACATAAACTAGGAAACTAATTAAATAATAATAACTACCAAAATAAAGATAGAGTAGGGAACAAGAAACTCAATTGGAATGGGTTTCGAATTCCTCATAAGGGTCGCGGGTCAAGCAACCGGTTGGTCGGGTTAGGCGCCGGATATGGAACTTCCTGATCCGTATCATCCTCCCCTTCTTTAGAAAACTCGTCCCCGAGTTTTAACAGTCGATTAAACCACCCTGATCAAACAAAACATCCCAGCATCTTCCTCTCAACACCTTCAAGATAAAGACTAACTGTGACAATTGTAACTTCCCAAGTTAGCTCCGTTAAGTTTTTCCGTTAAATCCATCAGTTCCGTTAGACAATCTCCGTTAGCCATATTATAAACAGTAACAAATGCGTGTCTAGACCGAATACGTCCATGACCTTTGGTTGATCACCGAACCCGTCCATATGTGCTATGTGTTTATTTACTTACTACCAATACGTGAAGTTATATGCAACGTGTTTATTTAATTAAGGGTGTATTTGTGTGATTATCGAGAAATTGTGCTTGTCTTACTTAGGATGTAAATTGACCTTTTTGAGTAGCCAGCGAAACTACCAGGCGAAACTACAGTTTCGCCCGGTAGCTAAGACATTTGGGCTACGGGACCAGTTTCGCGTGGCGAGCGAAACTGCCAGCGAAACTACCAGCGACACTGCTGGCGAAACTAGGACCTGATATATAGAAAACCCAAGCCAACCTTCTCATTTTTGCTCATTCCTCACAAACACACACACTTCTGCACTCTCCCTCTCTCGAGATCTCCGGCCAGCAAGGAAACAGCTCGAACCACAGTGATTCCAGCCCCGAATTTCCATCCATTCGAGCATTGGAAATCAACCGTGAGTCACATAAACCTTCTTTATGCATTTCTTGTATGCTTAACTAAAATGTATGCTTAAAATCCACATGCAATGACTTCTGCTACTGCTATGATACTTAGGGATGCTAGACATAACATAAATTCTGTATCTTGACATGCCAGTATGAAGATCTATGCTAGATTATGCTACTTATGTGAAAATATGCTCTTGGTAAATTGGTGACTAGAAACCATGTTTCAGGTGTTGAAATTGCTTATATGATGTTGGTAAACGTTTAGGTATGCTAGATATTGAATTGCATGTGATACAGAAGCTGTTAGAAAGGTTTTTAGTCAAATTTACGGGTTTTTTTAGCGACTAGCGAAACTGTGCCTTCATCAGGCGAAATTAGGTAGGGAAACTATGTATATCTTCATCCAGCGAAACTTTGGAGCGAAACTATAGTGTCGCCGGGTAAACCAACCAGACCTGCTCGAGCGAAACTACCGAGCGAAATTCCCTGAACGAAAGTTCAAACCAGTTTCGGGCGAAACTAGGCTAGCGAAACTGTGCCAACAGTTTCGAGCGAAACTAGCCTAGCGAAACTGTGTCATCGGGTATTGCCTAGCGAAAGTGCTGCCCGTGCACACAGCGAAACTGCCTAGCGAAACTGCTGGCGAAATTGTGACCAGAATCCAAACTTGTACAATTTACTTGAAATGATATGCCATGACTTGCATGCTTTATACTATGATAATACTTGCTTGGACTTCTGATGTATATGAACCCTTGTGTATGATCAACCATCGGTATCGTGTGTCGTTATGTCGTGTCGTGTTTTTCCAACGTGCTAGTAGTTTTAAACACAACCTTACACCTAAGACCTTAATGTGATTATTAGGTCCTCGTTAGCAATCACAATTGGATTTATTGAAGCTTAAGCCGAGCAACCTAAGGTGAGTTTCACTTACTGTTATAGTTGCATCCGGTAAGGGATGGCAACACACGGTAAAGGTATTTCTTTACTTGAGTATTTATCCCATTATATCACATGTTCACTGAATTGCTTTATAAACAAAAGTCCTTACTTATCGGGCCATTAGTATAGAATAGCGAGGTAATGTTGAGTAGATCTACTGGGGATTGACACCCCCGCTCAGCGGTGCACAGGATGCACCCTCCCGATTGGCGGTCGGACTGAGACCAATATTAGCCTAAGAATACCGTGATCGGGAAAGACACGGGGAAGGCAAATTACATAGGTGAATACCTATCAAATACAATGTCAGCTTTGGTTGCGAACGTTCAGAGGAGCATAAGCATAGGCTAGCTACCTAACGATACGGATAATACTTACATTTCTAGATTACGAACTAAATTCTTTATGTTTCGTATGCATGTTCGGTCTACATGGTGTTATGTAGACTGACATAGTGAACTCACCAGCCCTTTTAGCTGACACTTGATCGTTGTTTACTTTTCAGGTCGTTAGGTGGATTCATGGATGGCACGGATGGCGGCAGTACTCTCTTTGGCAAACTTTTGGGAAATTCATATTTCCAAACTTTATGAACATGTCTTTTGTATATCAAACTTGTAATCACTAATTTGCTTCCGCTGATCCGTTTAAACTAACTTATGTATTCATGAAACAAACTTTCCTCTACTTTATTTTGAAGCCCCTTATCTTTTATTTATTTACTGTTATGGCTTGGTTGTAACTAAAATCTTGGATCCTGGTCTGGTTCACACCCCACACGGTTATACTCCGTTAGTGGAATTTGGGGGTGTGACACTAACACTGCCAACTCTTTAAGTTTATCTTCACATGTCATTGGAATCGGCTTCAAACAAACACTATTGTGATGGGCGGGTCCCGGGTCTATTGGGTTACCAAGTCCTTCCACCTCCTTCTCCCTCTCTCCCTCTTCGAAAACGACTCGTCCTCGAGTCTTGAGTACGTCGAAGAGATCAACACTAATTTTAAAGCGGACAACATCTCTATCTAACGCATAACTACCAAGAATAACTTAGATCTTCTTAGAAGAAACCCCAAATAAACGTCAATGCCCATGCCAAAGTAGACGAAATTAGAGCCAAAGTTGATTTGGGGGATGCAAGTTGAGTTGAGATTTGAGATATAAAATACTTTAATTCCTCCGCTGAACATCTGTGCCCCATTCCAAAGTGTTAATTGGATCAAAAGTTTTTGAAAACCCACTGGATTAACATTATCCATTCCGAAAATTTGAAAACCAATACTATGTCCAAAAATGACGAAGAACACCAATTCGGTGGATACACCGCAAAACCCACCACAAATGTCAAATCGGATCCGTATTCCCCATGCGATAAATATTAGGAAAATTGGATTTAAATAATCCCAAGTTTTGAGGATTGGCTAGTAATAATCCCACTTTTAATAATAATCCCCAATGGTCCCAACTTTCAACCTATTTATTTCTAATGGTCCCACTGTTAAAAAACTTAACACCGTTAAGTTTATTGCTGATGTGGCACCTGAGTTGGCTTTTTTTATATTTGTTTATTTTTTAATCCATGACACATCATATAAACCCAGCCAAACACTACCCTTCTTTGTCTTTAAGTCTGTAGCCAAACACTCCCCTTCTTTACCTTTATGTATGTGTCGAGAGAACCAAAAGAAGGAGAAAGCTGGCTATACCCGGCCGGTGACTGTACAGTCTCCGGTGACCGTTTTCCGGCCAAACCTGTGGCGGCGACTGTACTGAAAAACACCACCCCATTTCATCATAAATACTAAGACTTTATATTCTCAGGTGCTAAAAACTTAAACTTGCAGTAATTTGTCCAGAGATTGACCCCTAAAAGTGAAAAGCACTACTTTCTTGGATTTTGGTCAAAAATCTCAAATTTTTCGAAATGGTTTCTATTCTAAAAATTAATCACACGGTTGCAAAATTGCAATTGATTCTAGAAATTTATGCCCTAGAATAATCATCAAACATGAGCTTTTGCAAGTGATTATTTATATAGAAATTTCAAAATGCAATTGAGAATAATCGAACAAATTACGTTCGCTGAATCGCATCATATCAAAATCTTGGAATTGAATGTCAAATAAATGGATAAATCGGTAGTAAATTACCCTGTGCCGCTTTTGAGTTCAAATGAGAAATTAGTACTGTTCCTGATAGGCGTTGCGCGTGATCGTAACCGCAGATGCTGCGGGCGCCACCACAGGTTTGGCCGGAAAATAGTCGCCGGAGACTGTACGGTCACCGGCCGGCCATAGCTAGCTTTCTCCTTCTTCTGGTTCTCTCGACATATACATAAAGACAAAGAAGGGGAGTGTTTGGCTACAGACTTAAAGACAAAGAAGGAGAGTGTTTGGCTGGGTTTATATGATGTGTCATTGATTAAAAAAACAAATATAAAAAAAGCCAACTCAGGTGCCACATCAGCAATAAACTTAACGGTGTTAAGTTTTTTAACGGCGGGACCATTAGAAATAAATAGGTTGAAAGTTGGGACCATTGGAAGTTATTATTAAAAGTGGGATTATTACTAGCCAACCCTCAAAACTTGGGATTATTTAAATCCAATTTTCCTAAATATTATAATATTGTTATTTTTACTTTCATCCCAACTAATTTGTATTTTCTGATGAAGGAAACTCCAAAAAGAACGGACGAAAGTGAATTCAAAATTGAATTCCATGTGAATTGAATTCCCAAATTCACATCCAAATTTAAACTCTAAGAAAATCGAACTAACCAGAATTAAACTCAGGTCCGGTTTCTGACGAGTTATGATTCCACCGAGTTCCAAAAATTTTAACCCTTTGGAACCGATATTAATGCCCGAAACCACAGATCGCGACGGAGCCGAAGAAACCGTTGACAACTTTTGATTATCGTCAGCTTCTTTTCCCCGTTCTTCTTGAATCGTAATCCAACCAAGAAAATTTTGTAACAACAAACATTCTTTTTTGTCGGGTATAATCCCATCTTCATCGAATCTGGGTTTGTCTTCATATATAGACTCCTGACGAGCTTTATCTTCATAGATCGGTTCGAGGAACCGGGGGTGGGGATGGCCTAAAGGATGCTCCTCTCTGTCATCACCTTCGTCCCAGACGACGGTATCCGACTCGATTTCCTTCATGTGCATCACCCGTTGCAACTCTAAATTGCGGACTCGTTGTCGGAGCCGTTTGATCTCTTGTTGCGTTTCAAGATCGCGGACTCGTTGACGGAGTCTTTTGATCTTAAGATCCCGTGAGTCGGAACCAAGTCCACTGTTGCCTCTGTTGGCGACTCTGCAAGTTGAAGTTTGATCTTCTCCACGAGCACGTGAAATGAAAACACTCCCGATGTTGCTTCTGTCGGCGATTCTACGAGCAATCAAGTAATCTCCTCCACGTAGAGCCATTTGAGAACCAAAAGATCTGATACCAAATGATGCAGAATGGAAGCGATCAAATGGCTCAAGAACAATATGATTTCAAAGTCTCGAAATCGAACTCGAAGTTCATGAACAAACGTTCAATATTCAATAAAAATCAACTCCCCTAATAATGAAATATAAAAGTGTTTAAATAGAAAAAGAATCACACATAAACTAGGAAACTAATTAAATAATAATAACTACCAAAATAAAGATAGAGTAGGGAACAAGAAACTCAATTGGAATAGGTTTCGAATTCCCCATAACGGTCGCGGGTCAAGCATCCGGTTGGTCGGTTTAGGCGCCGGATATGGAACTTCCTGATCAGTATCATATTCGCCATGGGTTGAATATTACTGATAGTGCAGAAGACAAAATGGAGTATTCTAAGAATGCAGTGTTAGAGCGTGCGCATATTTTAGGGTATGAAGGAAAATTCCCACCAATCTTCAAGAAGCTACTACCACACTACTGGAGGTGTTTGGCCCACTACTTACAGAAATCATTCTTGGGCAAGAGAACAAGCTTTGATCAACTGAACAAGGTGCATGGCACAACTCCGTTGCACTTGCATTGGATTGGGAATTCAACTTTTCAAAGATGATGCTCTTAGATTGGGTGGGTAATGCTGACTTGAGTGCTAGAGAGCAATTTCTCATGACTCCAAGATTCGTACACATGGTGGTGATGAGGAAGTATCCAATGATTCAAGAAAGGGTTGAGAAGCTAGACATAAAATTCATGGATGATGGTATGTTTGGTCTACAGACTCAAGATAGAAGGGGAAAGAGCACTTTTCAAGGAAGGCTTGAGTGGACAAAAAGAGGTGATTTCCCTGAGGTTGCAAGGGAACAAGAACTATAAGCTGATCCACAAGAGAATATACCTTCTGATGAGGAGAATGTGATGGATGATATTTTTCCAGAGGATGAGATTTTGGCAGATGACATTTATGGAGATCTGGAGCCAATCAGCCACAAGAGAACAAGGGATGACTTGAGTTCTTCTTCAAGTGATGGCATAGTCCCACAAGAGTTAAATATTAATGTTGCTGATGATGATGTGTTTACCGAACCTAATCCTGTGCGTGAACCCTCACCAAGAAAGAAATCTGATCCAAGATCTATCAGATTCAAGTTCCAGAAGACAAGCTCGAGTCTGATGGTGTTTGAATCATCAGGTGCAAATGCCCAGAATGATGAGGTGTCTGAGCCTGCAAATGTAGAAAGCACATTTCAGGTTGATGATCAAGTTGATGTCCAAGAGCCAACACCAATTCAAACTGAAAGTCCTATTCTGAATGAACACAGCCCAGTTCATGAGGAAAGGCAATTTCTTGATGTTGAAAGCTTGTGTGTTGAACCCAACCCCGTAAGGATAAACTTTTCTACTGAATCGAGCCAGCCCCAACCATTCCAAGTTTTCGTCCGTATCATGCACTTGTTGGGGAAAATGTTCAAGATAGTGATCTCCCTGTCGATCTTCAGATAAGTGTTGATCCTCAAATTAATTATCTTTTATCTCAAAACAGGATGAGAGAGGGAGAGATAAAAGAACTGAAGGAAGAAAACAAGAGGTTGAAGGACAAGGAGAGTAAGAATGAAGCAAGTATTGGGTACTTGTATGCTGGGTTTCTTGAATTAAGAAAGAAGTTGGAAGATTTAAAGGGGACTGGTAGCTCAAATGCTCAGGGTGACCCAGGCCAGAGTTCTTCTCAAGGTGCCTACATTGCTGAAGTAGTGCCAGAAGATGAGGGTGATGACTCCATAGAAATCTCTGATTATGTCCGAGGAGGAAGATTCATCTCAAAGGCACCGGAAAGTCATGACAATTGGTTCAAAGACTTCTTCCAAGGACCTCCCCCTAAGCTGTACTCAATTGATGTGGGAGAAAGTGAAATCGACAAAAGGGGAATCGTGAACCTATCATGTGTTGGCATTATGATGGGGAGAAGAAACTGTTTGCTGTGATCAGAGACGGGTACAGTCCAGTTGAGTACTACAAAACTCGGGGTCAATTTCACTCTTGGACAGAAACGGAAATGAGAAATTTGTTGAGGGCTCCTTTCATTAACAGATGGAGGAATGCACATGGAGACCTTGTTCGTGACAATCTGATGAGCCATCTTGAAGAAAACTTTGCAAACTTTGACCTCAAGCAAACAAGATGGGTTCAGACTGGAACTGATCCTGTCACGAATGAGCCTGTTAGAAAAGTGAGGCGACCTCCCAACAAAAGAACTCGAGTGATCAATATGCTCGACGAGATTGAAGATGGTACACTCGTGAGGAGTTTCGATAATTAGTTTTATGATCCAACGACTCATGAGGTGGTGGTTGTCTGCAAGAAGATTCGAGAATTTCGCTTTTATGATCCAGTCGATTTGCTGAGGTTTGGAGAACGTGATATAAAACTCCTGGCCACCCAACCTATTCTTGGTGACGAGCTTGATTATGAAAATGCTATAAGGGTGGGAATCTTTCATGGAACAGCAAATCGAATTGTGGAACGTAAATGGTGGTCAAGGAAGGAGTCTCACACCTTCCGATTTGATTTGCTTCTACCTTAGACAGTCTAATGGTTCATGCCTAGGGGAAGATTGTTGGGCTATACTTTATGAGGCATGAACATTAGACTTGTGGGCTTACATTTGTTGGGCTTGATGTGTTTATGATGTGGGCTTCTTGGGCCGGTTCACCTTTTGGGTTTATGATTGTAGCTAGGGCTTTTGTATGGGTAGTATAAATACCCTTTAGTTTGTGATTTGATGCAGCCTTTGTGATTACGATTTTCAGTTTCTCTCTTGTATTCACGATCGCAAACACATATATATATAGAAGATTGATCGGTTGTCACTCAAGATTTGATTGTTTTGCTTTGTTTTCATCTCATATCAAGTCTATTTCATCATCTTCTAGTCGAATCAATCACAAACAAGGTTTCCGCACTTGTTTGTGATAAAGATATCGTGAACGATTGTTTTTTTAGGACCAACACAGCCAATGTACCATCATTTCCCAATCATGTCGGATACAATTTCTCATTGTTCCATGTTTTTTTAATTTTTGCATTCTTCAGTGTTTTTGTCTTTTTCAAATTTTAACTACCACTAAAAATGACAACTCTATTTATAGATTTTCATTTTTACGATTTGAAAAAACAAGACACTATTTTTGGATTTTGCAATAACAAACTCCCCCTCAAACTGAGACGGAGTGAAAAACAAGAAAATTTGATCAACCAACACGAATACTTGCAGAATAGCTTTTTGAAAACAAAATTTGATTGTGAATTTCAGTTTAAGTTAGCACAGATATTCCACAATCAGCAATTTTCCAATCACCGAAAGATCTTCCTGAAATACCTGCTTGACACCAAATAAACCATTAGTCGCTTTGGGATCGACCCGATTCAACAGTGTCGGGTCGCCCGGTTTCTTCCACATAGTCGTTATTGACCTTGGAAACAACCTTTGGCTTCCAAATTTGTAAAATTTTTAATTTGTGATCAGAACCTGAATCAGATTCAAACGTCGTACTCGGTTTAGACCAAGACGACTTATGGATTGATTTAATCTTTGGAGACCATGGTTCATCAAAAATTTGACCTTTGTTATCCATATATTTGGTAGTGTTGTGGATATATGCAGTCGTCGGATAATCACCAGCAAGATGTCCCGGTTGACGACATGCATAACAAAGTTTTTCTCTAAATATGTTTGTAAATCGTTTTGATTTTTGAAACCCTGATGAATGCTCAGAATCAAAATTATCAAAGAAATCATCAGAAGAGTCATACCTAGGAGATGGACTCCATGAAGATGATGACCTTTTAGAATAATAAGAAAATTCCTTCTGAGGAGGTGATTTGTTTACAGCTTTCACTGGTTTCTTTGCTTGAATCGGTTCTTCCTTCACTTCATAACCCAAACCTTTGTGTTTGAATCGTTGATTCTTTGAAGAATTGGAAGAAGAACCCGAAGCTTCTCTTGCCTTAGCTTCGCTAGTGAATTTGGCTTTGATATCTTTCAGCTTGTTCTTTTCAATCAAAACTTTTTCTTCTTCAGTTGCGATGAAGAACTTGAAACAACCTTATCAAAAACATTTTCGTTTTCTAGCAAAAAAGACTTTTAGATCAATTTTGGAGCATCACCCAAAAGCTTGTCTTTCTTCTTAGACTTTGACCTCGTTTTCTTGGGTGGATTGGCAAATTTCGAATAATCATGTAATTCAACTTTTGGATCAATCGGAGCAGAAGTGACTTCAAGTAGATCCACTCGTTGAGGAACCAAGTGAACATCAACTTTCTTTGAATTCTCCTCACTCTTATCCTGCTTGTATAAGAAATTTAGCAATGTTGGTGACAAATTACAATTCTTAACTTGCTGCTTTAACTCCAGAATCTCCAACTGCAAATCATTAATCTTCTGTTAAGCCTCAAACACCTACTTTTGTGACTTGATGAACTTTGCATGGAGATCATCATATCATAAGCTTGCAGTTTTCTGATCTCACATTCAGCAAATAACTCTTCAAGAACATTTTCTCTCTTTTTCTTATAAATCTCAACATCTTTAGTAAACACTTCATTCGTATCTCTATAAAGAACATTCTCATCTTGAAGCATAGAGATCTTGTTTTGAAGCTTCTCAACAGTAGCAGCAGTTTCAACAATAAGAGCATTAGTCTTTTCATATTTTTGCTGAACTGGATAACTTTTCTCAAATAAATTTCTCAATATCTTGAATTGCATCTAAAGCTTCAGCTTTGGCTTTCTCACACTCTTCAGCCAATTGTGTCTTCTCTTTCAAAACATCTTCATGAACATGGACCAATTCATAATATTTCTTCAGAATATCATCCAACTCTTTCTTAAGCACAACAATCTCTTCAGTTAATGTTTTTGAACGTTGATCAAAACTTGCAATCATCTTGTGCAATTTTTCACATTCCATACACTTGACTTTTTCAGCTTTTGAACTTTCAATAACCTTTGGTAAAACTTCTTGAACCAATGATTCACTTGAATAAGAATCAGAATCAGTCAAAATACTATCATCATCATCATGACAAGCAGTCAATGCAATGCTAAATGGAGCATGATTCTTTGTAGCTACTGAATCTGCATTCCAGGCAAATTCATCTGGATGCCAAAATGTTTCTGTCAGTTTATTAGCAAAAGTAATAGATTTATTTTCAACTTTATCAGCTTCATTTGACGGATGAAAAACTAAATGTGCATGTTGACTAGTTTTCAATTTATTGTCTGCTGAACTTGGACATTCTCGTTCATAGTGACCATAGACGGAACACTTATAACATTTCACCTTCGACTTGTCCAAACCAATCTTACCATCCTGATTCAACCTCTTCTTACCAACTCTATTGAAAAATTTCTTCGTTCTTCGAACCAACATAGCATACTGCCAGATTAAATCCATTTCCTCCAAATGATCATAATCGATTTGATCGTAATCTTCATTTGCCAATTCAGCATTACTCACAGCACCAATGATAACACAAAAATATGAAGATACCAACGCAGACATCAAAGCATTATAATCATCGATAGTTTGAACAGACAATACACTTTGAGTCGAAGAACTGGGAATCGAAACAGTACAACCAACAGAAGAATAACTTGGAGTTTCAGATTTACCTGCGAGAAATGCTTTAGGGGTGCAGAACTAAGAATATTAGATTTTCTAGCATTTATGCTTGAATCTATGTTAGCATAATACACTGCAGGATTTTGAACTTGCTCAGGAAGTGGCTTATTTACCTTTAAATCCATATCCCTTGCTTGATTCTTTGAATCAAATCATTAAATGACAATTTTGGATATTCTTTATCATGAGTGACCATCATCACATAATTTCCCATTTATCTGGTAAAGCTTCCAACATCTTTTCTTTCTTATCAGCTTCTTCTTTTGTAAGATTCACCAACTTCATTTCACTCATTAAATGAGAAAATCTTGCGATCAGATTTGGAATCGATTCATTTTGATAATGCGTGA
The DNA here is from genome assembly GCA_039602395.1 of Deinandra increscens subsp. villosa. Lineage (NCBI taxonomy): Eukaryota > Viridiplantae > Streptophyta > Magnoliopsida > Asterales > Asteraceae > Deinandra > Deinandra increscens. The sequence continues at coordinate 27,115 of JBCNJP010003650.1, read as the reverse complement.
AACTATCAAATTCCTTCTTCAACACATTTTGTTGACTTTTCTTATATTGGTCATTTCCTTCACATCCCTTTTCTAAAGCATCCCACAAACTCTTTGATGTGTAATTACTTGAAAATTGATGTAATAATTCTGTAGGCAATGCCATTGTTAAAGTACCATATGCCTTATTCTCGGCTTGATACGCTTTCTTTTGTTCACCTGAAAGCTTCCTTTGAAGAATTGGCTCCCCGTCTTCACCTTTAGGATAAACATATTGATCAGAATATGACAACCACATATCAATATCATTCGCAGAATCATACGCTTCAAACCGTGTAACCTAACAATAATAATCTTCCAATTTGAGCAATTTAGGAACTTTCTGACTTGTTTCGATTTCATTAGCATAGTTTATCATCATTTGCATCGTAGCTTGAACCGAATTCTGAATAACTACGAACGCTTGAAAATCGGACATTTTTAAAAAACATTTTACTGTTCACTCCGAACCTCCTCCGAACTACGTTCGAACCAGCTCCGAACTTAAATTCGACCGAACTCCCTCCAAACCTGGACGTCGGAAGAACAAACAAAACTGGACCGAACTTGTACCGAAAGATGACCGAACACTGTCCGAACTTGGACCAAACTACCTCCGAACCTAACCGAACTCTCACCAAACCAGTAGAAGGACTGAACTCCATCCGAACCTCAAGTTCGGAGCGGTTACTCCGAAGTTGTCCGAACCTCAGACGCAACCAAGCTCACTCGACACCATTTTCTCGATTTTCAGCAATTTTGACTGTAATTTTCGACAGGAATTCAAGCAAACTCGATAGAAACAATCTAGAACCAGATTTTTGACGAGAAACACACTCGAGATGATCAAACGAACTCATTAACGATACTCATTTTTGTAAAACATGAAAATTTGACTCAAAACTCTAAAAAACAGAGATTTCTGATCAGTAGAACAAACCAAATGCTCTGATACCACTTGAAAATGCGTGAGCGTGTGGATCGTCTACTTAGTCATAACGAAATCAATGTATAACGAGTTGAAACACAAGAGTAAATACAAACGAGCTTTGTATTAACCACAGAGAGTTTACACAGAGACACTTAGAAGATCAAACTCGGAAGCCCCCGAATACAATACATGACATGCTATTTATACATAAGAAACCCCGATGGTCCAAACTCCAGGTTCGGACCTGTTCGGACCAGTCCAAACTCAGAGTTCGCTAAGAGTTCGGACCACAGCTAACATGCATATCCTCGTCTTGTATTCGATACTTCACATGACGATCAGGAACCATGTATCAACACAACTTTATAAACCATCATGCATCATTTAACCTAGATTACACACTCACATAGTAGATCTAACACAAATCATGTACCTTTATTCAAGATTTAGCATGCATGACTACCGAAATCAAGTTTCCTTCTTAGATCTAACTTGATCTATCATTTAGCACATAGATCCATCATCAAGATGTCAACTTTAATCTCATGCATGTATGATTTCTCATGAAAACCCTAGATCTAGCATATATCATCATATCATGCATAAAAGCCATGTTTTTTTATCTAAATATGGAATCTTTTCTATTACAATCACTAGATCTACACTTGATATCATCAAACCAATATAGATCAGACCTAAACCTAACATAAAGCTTAAGTCTTGATAACTTGAACCCAAGCAAAACATAAGAAATCACATACCGAATGATGTAGGATGAGAAAGGATGAAATCGGGGCTTGAAGCTTGGATCTTGATAATAAATGAGTAAGGAGATGATAAGAGACGTAAATGAGGCTGACAAGTTGTTAGGAGCTGATGAAATGAAATGGTGGTGACTAATGGTGCTTAAATAGTGGAAAATTAGGGTTTTGCTGGAAAACAGGTTGTAAGCATATCGCTTAAGTTTCCATGTGCTCTAGGCAATACGCCTAGAGCCTCCTGCCTGGCAGCCTTTTGACTTTTGTTAACTTTTCACGTTTTTTTGATGTTTAGCCAAGAATAAGAGAAACATTTTGAACAAAGAGTTTGGAAATTTTCAACATTTTGAAAAATACAATATTACTGCTCTAGTGTCTCGAATGTCACATCTGATAAGTGAACTGAAGATGGTTCATATTGAAAAGACTGAGGATGAGTTAAAAGAAAATTTTGTAGAAGCATTACCCGAAAAGTGGGAGAATTATGTATTGTTGCTTACTCATGATAAAAATTCTCAACTTTGTCATTTCATGAATTGACAATAAAATTTCAAGCTCGGGAAATGAAAATGTTGAATGCAAACAAATCAACTGCTCAGTTACAAACCTAGAATTATATCATGGTCAGAATTCTACAACTATTAGTGCTAAATCTAAACCACTTGGTTTTGGTTTAACACCATCCATAGCATTTCTTGCTGGAAATGGTTCTGAAAGTTGTGAAAATTATGGTACTTCAAGAGGTTGTAGTTTCACTATTCCAACTCAATCACCTCAAACTGCATTTTCGGTCAAGACACCTGATGAGCATCTAGCATTACCATCTGCTTTGTTATCATCGTAGTTTGGACCTCTCAATGGAGGTTTGCCAACTGCTAATCTATTTAAAGAAGATTTTGATCAAATAGATCCAGATTATCTTGAACAGATGGATCTTAACTCGAAACTTGCTATGTTGGCACAAAGAGGTAAAAGATTTATAAAGAGAACATGAGTTAAAGTTTAAATCCATATGGTAAAGTCAAGTTGGATAAATCAAAGGTAAAATGCTTTAAATGTTCCAACTTTTGTCATTTTGCTCATGAATGTACAAAATGAACAGGTGTTAAGTAAAATTCTAATGGAAATGATTCTACATCAAAGTTAAAAACAACTAATTCAAATCAAAAGGCTTTAGTTTCTCAAGCTGGTCAAGGATATGACTATTCTACAATTTTTCCTAATGAGTCTTCTTTTGCTTTAACTGCAATAATGGTGCTTCAATGGGTTCTCTGGATGAGATAGCGGATACTCAGTATGCTTTTATGGTTAAGATTGAACATAGTGATTCTGAATCTGAACCAAGTGCTTATGCATCTACTTGTGAATTTTGTTCACAAAAGAATATAAAAGATTCAGGAATTACTAAAGGCAAATGAGTTATTGATCGCTGATATGGAAAGGAAAATAAATGAATTGGAAGAATGTAAGGACAATTTGGAAAATATACATATGGTTTTGTTATTGAAAAAGATAAATCTAGTTTTGATTTTCAATATTTAACTGAACGATTTACAAGTTATCAAACCGAAACTGCTGAGAAAGAGCTAAAATATCAAAATGTAGTTGAAGAATTCGAGAATAAAGTTGTCACACTATCTGAAGTAAATGATGTTTTAACAAAAGAGGTTGACGAATGGAAGAGTATAGAAAATGTTGAAGCTTCTTTTAATGATTTATTTGAAAAATCAAAGGTGAAGCTCGATGTTCTTATCAAGACTTCTGATGAACTCGCTGCTAAAGCAGTAGGTTATCATAATGATAATTTCAGGCTACTTGAAGATAAAATAGAATTGATTCGAGAAAGCAAGTTGCTAAAGGAAAATTATGAGATTCAGAAGAGGAATGAAGAAAAGCTGAAAAAGGAATTATTTGATGAGTTGGATAATCTGCGGTTGCAGAAGTCAGAGACAAATCAGTTGCAAAAAAATTAATTGCAACTGAAAAAGAGTTTTTTAAAGGTCAACAGAAGATATCTGATCTGAAAATACGAGTTATTGATGTAAATCGACAGCTGAACAACATAAAAAATTCGCAATCTTTTACAAGTTTCTTGTGTAAAGATGAGAATTTTGAAAAGACAGTTCCACCTTCTACTATAATAAAGAAGCTGTCAATCTTCTGAAAGAAAATATCCAAGATTGTGAGTATTCAGAGTTTTCTGATCCGAATTCTGCTAAAGAAAAGAAGCTAAAGAAATAGAAGAACAAAAATAATTCAAAGAAATCTGCTAGGAAACCTAAAGTTCCTGTAGTAACAAAGTTTGTGTCTGGTTCTTCGTCGACTGAAGAAGAGAAATCACCTATTTTGAATGAGAAGATTATTACTCATACCGATATTGATGAGACTATCTTCGATCAACAGAAAGATGATGGTCAAGTGAAAGCTGAGTTTTCTCGTCTAGCAAAAACTGTGCATAAATCATCTGATTCGAAGGAAAAGATTTCTGGAAAACAAGCAGGTTTAGGATTTATTAAAGGAAGAAATTGCTAATCAAAGGCTTACATGGCACAAGAAATTGAAAAAGCTTGATATTAAACAAGTGAAAAAGGATGTTTTTAAAGCTAAAAAAACTCAAACCTGAGATGTTTTACAAACTCAAGGGTTCGGAACAAATTTTTGCTTACAAGGAATTTCCTCTACACTACATAAATGCTCGGAAAATAGCCGAGGTGTTTGTCAAGGAGGGTGCTGAAGCAACCACAAAGAATCAGTTTTCTTCTGGTGGTTCTAATTAGACTCCTAAGAGCCCAACATCCAAATGGGTGCATGATCACAGATTTCAAGTATTTGATTCTTTTTATGATGATTTCGAAACTAACAATTTTTATGAAGCTTTGCAGAGGCGGAAACGTGTTTGACCAGTGTGTAGGTACTTCTAGAAGACCTGTTGGTGATTAAAAAGTTGTTGATGGAGGAGTATTCTGCTTAACTTGAATTCCAAGATTCAAATTTCAAACCTAAAAATTTTCTAAAACCTAAAACTGAAAGGTATTCATATCGATTGGTCAATTTTTCTTTCTTTACATTTCGTATGTAGTTTAGGAGGAGAAAATTGAAAAACCAAAAATAGTGTCTTTGTGTTTTTGTTAAAATAAAGTATCAAAAAGTAGAGTTTTCAATTTAAGGGCGATAAAAACAATGAAAAATACAAAAACATTGAAAAATAAGAAATTTATCCGACATAATTGGGAAATGATGGTACATTAGTTTACGTGTCTGGCTCATGGATAAATTAGATGAAAAAGATATAAGAATATTGTTCAATGTGCCAGGACAGGGTCAACAAATCAGAAAGTATTCAAATGTGATATACATTAATTACTATGCTTGACCTAGTGGACACCATCTTGATGCATATCTGAAGATATTGAAAAGATATGTGAAAAAGAAAAATGAGAAGTCACTGTGTATACATGTGTTCATTTTGCAACGATTTAAACTTGTTTGATTTTCCTTATTTTCTTAAATGATCGGACTATGTCTACGTATACGTGAGTATCGACCTGATAGTTGTTCATTTAAGGTTCTGCTTTATTTTTCTTGGTGTTTCGTATAATTTATCGGACTTTCTCTGCATGTCCACAAGACCGACCTGATTGTTGTTGAATTATACGATTTTAACTTGTTTATATTTTCTTATCTTGTTAAAATTCGAGGCCTTATCTACGTATCGAAAGATCGACCTTAAGGTAGACGATTTAATGTTCTGAATTCTTGTTGCATGGAACACAGTTGACTATATCATGAATACAATAACTAGGTGTTAAATCACAAGTGAAATCACAAAGTATGATACAAAAACATATTTTAATATGTCTGATAGTGTGGGGTACACTAGTCAAAGAAAATTAATCAACACCTTAACATATATAGAATTTATGAGTATGATTCTGGCTGAGCTTAAAATGGATAAATTATACCAGTAATCGACATGGCTTATGTGCTGATGTAATTAAAATTCAAGTGTAGTTCAGCATGTTATGACCAATATGATCCCAAGTTGTGATCTTTTTTACAAAATACAAAAAATAGAGTGTGATTCTGTATTTCATTTATGTATTGCATTTACATTTTCATATCTGCAAAGTCCAAAAAGATTGTATGTGTGGTTTAGCATAAACTTAGAAAAATCAAAAATATTTTCAGCGTGTTTTGGTATAAAGTTTCCAAAAGCCAAAAATATATTATTTCTTATTTGTTTTCGACCGATCGATATGTGATACGAAACATATTTCCGAACTATATTTGGATTCTCAAAGAGAAAATTTAGGCCAAGATTACATTAATTTTGGTAAAAGAAAAGAAGCAGCACTTTTGTCTTCTAAAGTTGCACGTTTAAAGAAAAGACTATAGCATGGTGAAAGGGGGAGACTGAAGTATCTTTCACAAAGTGGATCTTGAAGTTCAAAAGTTGATGAAGTTCTTATCTATCCATGCAAGCTCTATTTCTAACAAGAGATTTAATTTAAAGATCTGATGCAGTAATGTTGAAGATTGAAGACTAGAGATTTAGTTAGAATATATACACCACATGTTAAGGGGGAGCCTGTAGAGCATAATCCTATGCTACAGTGTGTCTCGTGTGTTGTATCTAATCAAGAGCTAGAGACTGAGTTTAAGGTTTCACGAACCATGTAGTGAACCATGGGTTCGCAGGAAACGAACCGATGGTTCATTGCTAGGCATGGTTCGCTGGGTAATCAACTTATATAAATAGTTGACTTGCCTTATTGAACTCAAAACTTTGGCCATTATGTGTCTTCTTATGTGTGTGTTTAAGAGAGAGAGAGAACCAAAGCTTTGTACACTGTTACTTATTGTGTTTAAATAAAATAAAACCTATTTACTTTCTTATTCACTAGATTGACTTATTCTACCATTAGTAAGATCCGTAAAGGTAGTTACAACTAATCCATATGCATCTTTGTGGACCTGTCAGCACAGAGAGAATGGGAGGAAAGACGTACATACTAGTGATAGTGGATGATTATTCCAAATATGTTAGAGCATAATTCGTATGCGTCAATGTGTCTCGTGTGTTGTATCTAGAATAGAGTTGATAGAGGTTTATAGGCCGGGCGAACCAAGCCACGAACCAACGGTTCATAGGCAACAAACTAATGGTTCGCTGGCAGTTATGGTTCGCTGACCAGTTTACCTATAAATAGGTTGACTTGTTTAGTCAATTAGAACTCTTGGTCATTCATCTTGTATTCTTTGTGTTTTCTGTGTGTGTTTTTTCTCAAAGCATAATCAATACAATCTCATTTGTATTTACTATTTGATCTCGTTTTCATCTCAATATCACTAGATTAGCAATCGATCTGTCACTCCATGTCTTTAGAAGTGGTATCAAAGCTTTCTGGTTTCATTTCCTAATCAAAATCTGTGATTTTTGAGATTTTTAGAGATTTTTAGAGAGAGAAAGTGGGTTTTCATAAATTCTTCATCATTTTGAATGTTTTTGGTGTCAAATATGATCTCAAAAAGTTTGTTTAGTGTTTTTCTTGTTTACTACTAAAGATTACGCATTTAACCCATCAAATTTGAGAGATTTTTTTGTAACACCCCAAAATCTAAAGGTAATAAATATATATGTGTTTATATATTTTTATATGTTAAAATATGTGTCGTATATGTGTTTATGTGATTAACATGTTAAAATGTTAAGAAATGCGTATTTGAAGTTATAACAATAAACTATGCATAAGGTAAGTGTTTATCGGGTTAGATTATTAAGAAAAAAAATACATATTTATATGTTAAATATATGTTATATGAATGATTAGTCACCATGCTAGGTGTCAGTTCTCATGATTAGTCACCATGCTAGGTGATGAAGAATAAAATCCCACTCGCACGTAAAATGAAATTCTAGACCTCACTATTGAATTTATGAAAAGAAATAGGAGAGAATTAGGAATCACGAAGGTTTTTTATTGATCGAAGTCATGTGTACAAGTTCAGAATGTATAGAACAAATCACACACTGAAAGTGTAAAATCTCTCTCTGATCCCAAAAAGTCCTTTTTCTGATTCATGAATGCTCTATTTATACTAATAAACTTGGTCCGCAAGTTCCTTAGTATGAAATGGATGCACTTGCTGCTGGCTCCGTCGCAATTGCATCCTGTTGTTTTGGAGATATCTTAGTTTAGTTGTCGCCTTCGATTTATCCTCGCTGCTACATTTGCATATCCGATTTTGACCTTTCCTCATCAAGTCCCCCTAGTCCATTAATTATTTATGCAATGATAATGGACTATGTGCTAGAAAAATCTAGGCTTTATTCATTTCGTTTGCTTTAAAAAGGGGGTTATCTCATTAAAAAACCTTGTTTGGAAAACCCTTTAGGAAAAACCAAAGCCTAGGATAAAAAAGAGTATAACCATGACCTTTTACTTTGAGCAAAATTTTGTAAAAATTTTATCGCAAGGGTCCTCCAGCCTCCCTAGTCCTTTATGTTATAAGTTTATAACATAAGGACTTTAGTTACTTATAGAATCGGAAACGCGATTTTTTGACTAGAATTCGCATTCGCAAATGTTATAGTAATCGACTGTTGGTTACAGCAAATGCAAATGGCATGCGTAAGCATTTGTCAGGAAACCATTAAGCGTGATGGTACTCCTTGTCAGTTTTTCAGAACACGTGTCAACACGAGGTTTGTTGACGAGACAATTATTCTTTTTCGAATTTTAAATAATAGATCTAAACCGTTTTAAGAGAGGTTTATATCCTTTATCCTCATAAATTCCCCAAATTCTTCTACCCTCTTTTAAATCTTCTTCCGGCACTCCCCTCAATCGTCTTCTTCAGTTTACTTTCCGAAGGTTAGTTTCCCTAGCTCTCTTTAATTTCTTTCCACAATGGCTTCCCCTGTTGTAAAAATGGATGAAGAATCATCGAAACATAACATGCATTCATCTTTTTCGACTTTAAGTCCAAGTGATTTAGATACTTTGATTGAGAAATACCACATCCCGTTATCTCTTCACCCTGTTTTGCCAGAACCCAATGTGTCGATTTTTTCTCTTCAAGATGGCAAAATTGGTATATATGCCGATATGTTTCGATTTGGGAATTATAGGCTTCCTTTTACCAAGTTCTTGATTCGAGCCCTATCGTATTTTGGAGTGCATATCTCTCAGATGCACCCTCAAGGACTTTCCCGATTAAGTCATTTCGAAGTCTCCAGTAGGGCTGTAGGTGTATCTCCAAGCATTGTACTATTTAGGGCTTTTTATCGGATAACTATGGCCGGCGATTGGTATACTTTTGAACGCCGCCGTGGAGTATCTAGGCTTAGCACCACTCTTCCCCCAAACCCTAGGTCTTGGAAAAACCAGTTTTTCTATGTGGATGATCGATGTATCCCTCCTACTATGAGATGGAGAGAAATTGATGACATTGTACATGATGTTATTCCAGAAGAAAGTGAGTATCCGAAAGTGAACTTTGATCGGTTGGTTAGTGTGGCTAGCCCCATTCGTGAACTTCCAGAATGCATATTGCTTGTTTCTAGGATTAGCAAGGCTTGGTTTGAGCCGGAATTGTGGCCAATTTTACAGTATCACCAAAGGGGTAAGCCTTACACTTGCAAACTTTTAACAATAACTTGTGTACACTGACATAGTTATTATTTTTTTTTCTCAGAAATGGAACTGTATAATGCTCTGGGTTTGAAGAGTTTTTCCGGCTTGGAATTGTCTGCAGAAAAGATTGATGAAACTACAGTACCATTTCTCGATCAAACTTCATCTTCTTTTTATGAAATTCGTCCTGAAGCAGAGACCATGGATGTCGATGGTACAAGTGTGAATGAGGGTAATCAAGAAACTTTGTCTATTGAGGACATGTATGATCAAATTGTTGGTTCAAAAATTGAAGAAGCCCCTTCTGCGACCTCTTCGCAAATGAAAGTTCTCCTAACAAATGATATGGGTGAAAAAGGAAGGGACATCGCAAGTGATGTCACTGCTACCACCACCATGTCTCATGTTGCTAAAGGAAAAATGCTGAAGCGTCCTCCCAAACCTCACGCTGGGAAGGATGTTCATAAGAGGAAGTCTCCACGATTGATTACTCAATCTCCTTCAAAAAGCACTTCCGGAAGATTGGAAATGATTGATGATGATGTTATGGCAAATACCGCTGAAACACCGGTAACCCCTCCTTATGATAAGGAATTTAATATTTCCGATTTTTTGCTAAATTCTCCCGATGTAACCGATCAAACTTTAATTAACACCCCTCTTTTGCAGAACATTCAACCATCTTCCTCTGTTGTTGCTAAAACTTCCAGCTCATATTCCCTTTCTCAATCCTTCCCCCTACTTGGTGTCCCCACTTCCAATTGGCTTAAAACAGACATTGAACTAGTCAGCATGAGGACAAGCTCAGCCAAGGAATTTTCGCATGCATCTGCTACTGAGCCTTTTATTCCCAAGTGGGATGTGTTATCAAGTCAGTCATGCAAAGATCCATCAGTTGCCAAGAAACTTTCTCTGCTAAGTAGCACACCAACAGATGTGTCAAGCGTTCATCAAGTCCCTCATGAGGTATTTGCCAATGAATTCATGACATCTCATGCGAAACAGCAAAATTTGGTGGCAGATTTGTATGAAAGATGGATAATTGCTGAAGCTAAAGTAGAGGAACTTGCAGAATCTCAGAAGAGGCACATGCTCTCTAAACTAAATTCCAGCTCCATTGATGTGCAAGTGAAAACCAATACTTTACTGGGTGAGGTGGAGAGTTTGAAGATGCATAACCGAAAATTGGTTGCCCTTGAACAAGAAGCAAAAAGAAACTTGAAACAAGCTCAAGACAATGAACTTGTCTTGAAAAATCAATTTCTGGAAGAAAGAAACAAGCTTGAAGAATCAGTGAGTGATGTTAAGAAAGGTAATGTATTCATATCCTTTATTATTTCTAATTCATCTTATATAAATGTTTAAGCAACATTAATTTGTATTAAATGTCCTTATTTACAGAGGTAGAAAGGTTAGAAGAGACTATGAAAGCCATGACTGCAGAGAGGGAGGTTCTACAGTCTGAGAACAAAACTTTAAAGGACAAGAGCAAGTGGCTCATTGCTGAAGGTCTTGGCCTACTTGCAAAAAGAGTTCACTCAGAAGTAATCCCTATGGCTTTAAGTCTTAACCAAGCTGTGAATGCTGTGGGTTTCAATGAAGGCATCAAATGCGGACTTGCACATGCATCGAAGAATGAGGTGGACATCAATTCTTTCAAGGAATATGATGCTAGTGCACGTGATAAAGTGCTTGACCGCTTGAAATCTCTTCAATCCATGACTTTCAATATCATAGAGCAAGTGTCCCAGTTGGATATGTCTGATGTGGAGAAGATAAAAGAAATGCTGAAACCTGTCAACAGTTCCAAGCCTACCTCCTCTTCAGGTAATTAAAGTTGGTTTATAATCAACTTTGTCTTTTGTGAAAACAGTTATTCTCCAAAGTCCACCTATGCAGTGGCATCTCATACAATTTACTTTTCTAATGTTTGGTATGGTATGGTATATTTGATTACTTTTGTATGTTAGTTGTGCATGTGTTTGCACTTCTAACCTTTGAACAATATGGCTAATGGACTTGCCACTTTTTAGTATTGGAAATGATATTATGCTTGTTTTAGGAACATTACGGTATCTTTAACAATTAGCGCTTAAACTTCATGATCCATTTTTCATAAAATTGCTTTGTAGCCTGCCTAATGAATAGTACATTTGCGGTAGAAATGTAAGTTATACACTTACTTTTGCAAATGGGGTTTAACCATTCTTTGTTATAGGTCTTATGATGGTTTTATTATTTTATGCTATTGTACAGCTTTTCCTTAATGTACATTGTCTAATTTTATATAAATATCAGACTTTTAAGGATATTATGAATCCCTCTTCATAAATATCATGACCCAAACTTTTGGTGAAATTTTTATAAATCATAGGATAAATCCAACATATGTGTTTCCCTCCCATGAAATGCGTCCACCTCATAGAAGTACTAACTCCATAAATATTGAATCACCTTACTCGTTACATATTTTCACGTATAGTTATAGATCATTTCTTTATGGTATTCTCTTCTTACATTCTTTGGTAAGAAATGATTAACCCGATCGCTTGGATGGTTAACCCACAAGTCCAATTTTACAAATTAAATCATAAAATGGCACTTGCGACCCTCGGGGTGCTCAATAGGAAGGATTATAGATGTTGTTCCTGAATGAGTTGGCCTTCACCCCTTAGGCTTTTGTTAACAAAATTTATGTTAACAAGGTGTCCGGCCTGATCACCTCTTCTTAACATGCACTCTTTTCTCATTGAGACAGTTAAGGACAAGATGAAATCATAACTTCATCTTGGGTTATTATTTCTTTCCCAAGAGATAATAACTCAACTCTACCATCAAAGAGTTCTACATAACTTGCTCATCTTATTGATAAGTGACTTAATGGACCATGTGTTTATGAAAAAGCGTACCTACATATGTTCATGTGCATATGAAATGTATAAATGATGTTAAGCACACTCATAACTTTGCAATTGAGATGTTATTATTTAAGAAAACCATGTTCCATATTCGAAATACAAGCAATTCCATAATTCTAACAACATTCCAACATCTATTTACATATAGCACTTTCGGAGGTGAATTCCATTCCAAGCTCTTGCAAGTTCAGTCCCATCAATTTGTTTAAGTATATATGATCCGTTTCCTATAGCTTTCTTAATGATATACGGACCTTCCCACTTGGGGGACATTTTCCCCAATGGAAGAGCACGGCTAACTTCATTGTTTCGCAAAACATATTCTCCTTCTTTATACTGGTGCACTTTTGCCTTTGCGTTATAATATTTGGCCATTTCTTTTTTATACCTACTTTCACGTATAGCTGTGATCTCTCTTCGCTCTTCCAAGAAATCCAAATTGGTTCTCAGTGCTTCTTCGTTATCCGTCACTTGCATTTGCAAACGATAACTGGGCATCCCTATTTCAGCAGGGATAACTGCCTCAGTTCCATACACAAGACTAAATGGCGTTTCACCGTTACTTGTTTTAGGCATGGTTCGATGTGCCCACAGCACATGTGGTAATTCATCAACCCAGCTTCCTCCATACTTTGTCAATCTCATCTTTATACCCTCAACAAGACTTCTATTTGCCCTTTCCACTTGACCATTGGCCTGCGGATGTGCAACTGACGTAAAGACCTGATTTATATGAAGCTCTTCACACCATTCCGCAAATGGATTTCCAGCAAACTGTTGTCCGTTATCAGTTATGATGTACAAAGGTAAGCCAAACCTACAAACAATGTGTTCCCACACAAATCTTTTCACCTGTTTTCCAGAAATGTTAGCCAAAGGTTTTGCTTCAACCCATTTCGTAAAATAGTCAATAGCAACTATGAGAAACTTTACTCCCCCACTTGCGACCGGAAATGGCCCTACTATATCCATACCCCACTTCTGAAATGGCCAAGCAGATGTCACAGGGATAAGCTCATTTTTGGCTCGCATACTTACTGGAGCATGTATTTGACATGCTTGGCATTTTTGAAGTTCTTCAAAGGTATTCCTATACATTCCTGGCCAATAATAGCCAAGACTCATAATTTTTGCCACCACCATTTTAGCTCCTGCATGAATACCACAAATTCCCTCATGCACCTCTCTAACAACCCACTCTGCTTCACTTGGTAACAAACATCTCAATAGGGGACCTAGAAAACTTCTTCGATACAAAATATCATCTTGCATTTGATATTGAAGTGAATTTACTCTTACTTGCCTGGCTTGTTCTTTGTCATCTGGAAGTTCCCCTTTTGTCAAATATTTTATTATTGGCCACATCCAACTACCTTCATATATTTGCACATCCGCTGTTAGCTTTAGATTAACAGTAGGAACTTCCAACAATTCCACTCTAATTTCCTTTGCAAGGTGTTCAAATGCCACAGATGCTAATTTACTTAGAGCATCCGCTTTCCTATTTTGACTTCTAGATATATGTAATACTTCGCATTTGTCAAAACTCTTTATGAGCTCTTGCACTTGCTCCAAGTATAACGCCATATATTTTCCTTTTGCTTCATATGTTCCGGCAATTTGACTTGCCACTAACAGCGAATCCACGTACGCCATCAACTGCTTAGCTTTCATCTTTTTGGCCAACCTCAATCCTGCCGAAATTATCAATTAACAGTTGTAAATGTCGTTTCTAAAAACAACTGCATATGCAAATGTATACTTTAACGTAAGCGTATACGCATCTGAAAATACTTCTTCAGATGCATTTGCTTAAAAGACGCATGAGTATTTTATATACTCATACTCACCCCCCCCCCCTTTTTTTTAAACAGAATGCTTATTTTTTAACAAATTTTTTGTCCTGACCTGCTAGCAACGCTTCATACTCTGCTTCATTATTCGAAGTTGCAAAGCCAAATCTTATCGCATATGTCAATTCATCCCCCTCAGGACTTTTCAAGATTAATCCTGGGAAATAGAAGAATTGATTAATATATCACAAGCATATGCCAATTTTATAAGTAAGAAATACTTATGATGAAGTTTTACCTGCTCCCGACCCATCGGAGTTGGATGATCCATCCGTATGCAAGATCCATATCCTTTCAGTGGGCTCAGGGACAGAAACACAATTTACATTTGCTCCCTCTGGTACTTCGGCTAGGAAGTCAGCTATCACTTGGCCTTTAATTGAAGTGCGTTGTTTGAATTCAATATCGAAGGGTCCCAATTCAATAGCCCATCTCACCAATCTTCCCGACATCTCAGGCTTTCTTAAGATGTTTTGGATAGGAAAAGAAGTATAAATGATAATAGTATGAGCCTGAAAATATCTTCTCAGGCGACGAGTTGCTTGTACCAATGCCAGAACTACCTTTTCCACTATCGGATATCTTGTTTCGTAATCCTTTAACATCTTACTAACATAATAAATTGGGATTTGTTTTTCCTCCCGTTCCACCATCAACACAGCACTAACAGCATTCTCAGTTACCGCCAAGTACATCACCAGTTTTTCCCCCAATTTTGGAGCAGTTAAAGTAGGAAGTGTGATGAGATCCATTTTTAAATCTTCAAAGGCCTTATTAGCCTCGAGTGTCCATTCGAAATGGTTTCCTTTCAAACTCTCTTTTAGTACTTTTATAAACGGAACTGTTCGTTCTGCTGCTTTCGAAAGAAACCTGTGTAATGCAACCAATCGACCATTTAAAGTCTGAATATCTTTAAGAGTTTTTGGTGGAGACATTTCCAACACTGCCTTTACTTTTCCCGGATGTGCCTGTATTCCATTATTATTTACCAAAACTCCCAAGAATTTCCCTTCCTCCATAGCAAACGAGCACTTCTTAGGATTTAACTTCATGTTAATTCTTCTTAAATTTCCAAATGTTTCCTCAATATCCTCAATCATGTCTTTTTCTTCACAACTTTTGATGACTACATCATCAACATATGCCTCCAAATTTCTTCCCACTTGTGCTTGGAAAGTCTTATCCATCAATCTCTGATACGTTGCACCAGCATTCTTTAAACCAAAAGGCATCTTTTTATAACAAAAAAGGCCTTCATTTGTAATAAAAGCTGTTTTGTCTTCATCCTCCACAGCCATAGTGATTTGATGATATCCTTTGTATGCATCAAGAAAACACTTCCACCTATACCCAGCCAGAGAATCGACTTTAAAATCTATCTCTGGCAAGGGGTAACAATCCTTAGGACATGCCTTATTTAGATCTTTAAAGTCTATACACATACGCCAGGAACCGTCTGGTTTTTTGACCAAAACTGGGTTTGCAACCCAAGTTTGGTAATGTACTTCCCTTAATATTCCAGCTTCGACAAGTTTATCAACTTCGCTTTTTATAACTTCATTTCTGACCTTGTCAACAATTCTTCGCTTCTGTTGTATTGGCTTGACACCAGGATAGACATTAAGGTGATGTTCGGCAAAATGTTTCGGAACGCCTGTCATATCCGATGGTTCCCATGCGAAGATGTCAACATTTCTTTTTAACAACTCAAATAACTTCTCCCTATATTCACCTTGTAACTTACTCCCTACTTCTATGACTTGATCCGGAAATTTTTCATTTATTACCCACTTATCCTTTGTTAACACATCCTCTTGAACCACTTTAATGCCTTCTTTATCAGGCTTATTCACCATTGCTATATGCATTTCCACATCCGATTCTACAGTTGCAATCCCAGCAGGTGTGGGAAAACGAACCATTCCATGTGGTATTGACACAATGGCCCCTATCATTTTCAATCCAGGTCTTCCTATAATGACATTGTGTGGTGATGGAGTTGCAACTATCACAAATGTCAACATTACTTCTCTAAAAAACTTATCATCACCAAAGATCACAGGCAAAGTGACCTCACCCATAGGGTGTACAATTTCCCCCGAAAAACCAATTAAAGGTGAATTATGAGGCTTCAATTTGTTTTGCACATCCGGTCCCATTTTCCGAAAACATGATTCATACATTATCTCAGATGCGCTTCCCGTATCGAGATATGTTCTTTTTACTAGGAATCCAGCAATTCCAACAGTAATAACCACGGGGTTTTCTTTTGCATCTTCCCCTCTTACAGGGGGGAATATAATTTCACACATTTTCCAAGCCTCATCCACTACCTTTGTTCGCACATTCCTATGCCATGTGTTAGGATTTTGTCTGATCATCCCAATGACATTTTTTGCATTTGCAATAGGACGGCCCTCTTGTATATTTTTTACCAAATGAGACAACTTTCCAGATTTAATAGCTTTATCTATTTCACTCCGCAAATGCCGACAGTCATTCGTGTCATGACCTCTGTCTTTATGGAAATCACAGTATTTTGTCGTATCTGCATTTGCACCCAAACGTGTTCTTTGAGGTGTAGCAAATTGTATCTTTTCTGTTGTCAAAATTTCACTAGGGGTTTTAGTTAACATTGGGAACTCTTCCGCCTTCGCCTCCCAATTTCTTTTATTTCTTCCAAAATTTCCATCCCTTCTTTTATCGTATGGTTGCATTCTATACTTTCCCCAAGATAGGTTTCTCTGTGGGTAAGTATTTTCATTTGAACCAACACTTTTGACATTTGCATTTGCACCCTTTGAGGATGGCTTGTGGGTATTTATTCCTTGAATATTTCCCGAAGCACTTCGTCCTTTAACATAGATTCGCACTCTATCCATTAACACTTCCATGGTTTTAGGCAAGTCCTCATGTAGTTTTTCTACTAAATGTGAATGTCTCACCCCATGACAAAAACCAGAGATCCTCAACTGGTCCTGGGCACCAACTATCTTCATGGTCTCATTATTAAAACGAACCACAAAGTTTTCGAGACTCTCATCATTCCTTCGCCGAATATTATGAACTTCAGTAACTTCTTTAGTACATTTTCGCTGCTGACTAAATTGTCGTAAAAACTTTTCTTTTAAATCCTCAAATCCTACGATCTGAGCGTTGGGTAATGAATCATACCATACCCTGGCAGCCCCCGTAAATGTTTGAACCAGCATGTGGCACCACGTTTCCTCTGACCAGCATTCCAAACGGGCCGCTGACCAAAAATCAAATACATGATCATCAGGATCTGACAAGCCTGCATACTTCTTTACAGAAGTAGGCATTTTCAATTTCTTCGGAAATTGTGCATTAGCGATCCAGTTAGCAAACTTCGACTGCTCTTGCATTGAAGGTGGGAAATATGGCACAAATGTTTTTGTCGCCCCTGAAACATTCATACATGGAGTATTAACCACATGAAATATATGCCTTTTTTTTTCTTTACAAAGGGCTTTTTGATGTTATTTTTAAGCAATCATTAATCTCATACTCATATGAGCTTCTTCTGAGAGGATAAGCGCATGTGCAAATGCTCAAAGTATTGACACTTGCAAATGTAAGGCCTCGCATGGAGGGCTTTTTGTCAGCACTTGCATAAGCGTCTAAAATGTTAAGCGTTCGCAAGGATAGGCCTCGCGCGGAGGGCTTTTTTTTTATAAACGCTTATGCACCGCAAAGGCACATTTTCAGTTTACCTAAATTACATATGCGCATGCATTATACCACATGCCTTTCCCTCCCCTTTTTTATTAAAAAAGGATTATAACGCGTAGAGTACACGCATGTTATATATTTTTGATTCTTATGAATTTTCCTATCATATCTTCAAATCTTCATCTGATTCCCAGAATTGCGCGCCATTTTTAATGAATATTCAAAAATTCAAACGGCACATCTTCAAATCTTCATACAATTTTCTGGAAATCGTTGACTTAATCCATATTCTCATAGTTATTTCAAATTCATTTATTTCTTAAATGAATTTCAAACAACGCATCTATTTCATACAATTTGTCATGAATCAAAAATATTCTTATGAATGTCTTCATAATTGATGACTGAAATTCTCGATTATGATAATTAATCAATATAAAAGCTGAATCTAAACAACTATTCCATCGACAAAGTTACCTGGAGATGCCGGTGTCTTAATGAGGACCGGATCATCCTCAGGATCATCTAGAACACTGTTCTGATTTGTCGTTTTTGGCACATCACGCTCAGGAGTGAATTTGAGCTTTGTTCGAACCTCCTGAAGCCACAACTCTCGATCCTGCTTATCTTTCAATTTTCGCAGGACCTCCAAATTTCGTATCAGGAATTCGTCATCAAATTCACTTAAAACATCAGAACTTCGCAACGGATCATCTCCTTCTCGCTGATCCTTTATCGAACCAACAATGTCTTTTTCATGACTTGAAAACGAAAACATTGAAGGTTTCTTACTAAATCCTCCACCAGATCCTTTGGAGCTCATATTGACCTTCCCTGCGCTCGATGATGTGAATACAGTGTTCTTCTTCGCCGAATCACCAACTAATTTCTCCATCCTTTTTCCAATTCAATTAATACACGGATGGCGCCAATTGATGAAGAATAAAATCCCACTCGCACGTAAAATGAAATTCTAGACCTCACTATTGAATTTATGAAAAGAAATAGGAGAGAATTAGGAATCACGAAGGTTTTTTATTGATCGAAGTCATGTGTACAAGTTCAGAATGTATAGAACAAATCACACACTGAAAGTGTAAAATCTCTCTCTGATCCAAAAGTCCCTTTTCTGATTCATGAATGCTCTATTTATACTAATAAACTTGGTCCGCAAGTTCCTTAGTATGAAATGGATGCACTTGCTGCTGGCTCCGTCGCAATTGCATCCTGTTGTTTTGGAGATATCTTAGTTTAGTTGTCGCCTTCGATTTATCCTCGCTGCTACATTTGCATATCCGATTTTGACCTTTCCTCATCACTAGGTGCCAATTCTCATGCTTAGTCACTAGGACACTTGTAGGAAGCATGTGAGACACTCTTGGCTATAATAGACCATGGATCCATCCATTTTTCCTTGTTAATTCACCTAAAATCAAGTTAAAACCTCTAAGTAACCTCAAGAACACCAAGAACACTCTAGCTTGCATTTTTTGAAGATTCAAAGGGAGTTAGGAGCTCATCTTCTAGAATAGATCCCCTTAAGGTATGTTTAACAAACCCTCTCAATTAGTTTCATGATTCAAAACACTTAGATATGCCTTTTAAGGATAATTCAAGATTAGGGTTCTTGAATATGTTTTGTAAAGATTGGGAGTTCTAGTGGGAATCATGGGTTTATATTTGGTATGAAGCCTTAGAATAACATGTTTTAAGGAAGTCATGTTTAAAGAAGGTCGGTAATGATCATCACCAAACTAAAACACAAATATGGGTGATATCTCATAGTAATTCTGCCTCCTGGTCGTGATAACGCCAATATGGTCAGTAATGAGAATCACTCATCAAGAACGTAAAGACTTGGACAAGGGTAATGATACTAAACGTAAGAACATAATTGTATATATTAAGTATATATAAGCTAAAACCTGAGTTCTGGTAAAGTATTGAATATACCAAGTTACTCGGGTATCTAGAAGTTTGCGTGGACTCGAAGGGTGGCGCCTGTACACTGGGGTTTTTGGCATAGTGGCGTTATCACATAAATCCCAACTGGGACATGGCAAACGCTTCACTGGGCGATCCCGAAGTGAGCGTTTACTTATAGGAATGCGCATCTTCATAAATATCACTAAAAGAATACTTTTTCCTACAAAGGGCAAAACGGTCATTTTTGACAAATAAATGTTAAACCAACAAGTGGGTGGGTTTGGGTTAAAGGGTTAGTCTTAATGACCATTTGTAACCTCTAGGATGTCTTCCTAGGGACATCACGTTAAAACAAGTTAAATTCACGAAGGAATAAGCCAAGTAACTACTTCGCAACCTAAGGTGAGTTCTATGAGCCCTGTTTTATATTGCTTAAATGCTTTAAACTGTTTTGGGCTGATATACATAACGTCTTGTGTAAATACTTTCTATTGTTTATAAAGTATTGATATATGTGAAATTTTTACGATGTTACTTGCCTTTAGTGATTAAGTGATGAAAGGATTAGTGGAAAGTAGGATTACCAGGAAGATGTTTTAAATTAGATGATTAGACGTCTTTAAGAGTAGTAATCCACCAGGGAAAGTAAGATTTCCATTAACAGGGTTCTATCTAGCTAAGTTGAACATGTTAAGGATGGTAATCAGTAAGGCCACAAGTGTTGTCAAGTATTAAGTGGGGGCTTCTGAAATAGGGAGTTTTATAGTGTTTTTCCTAAAGTGTCGGCAAAGCAGGAATGAAAGACCACTGTCATGTGAGGATCAAACAACACTATTCCCCGAGATGGTACTTGAGACGAGAAGTGACAAAAAGATACATAGGACAGGTTCTTTATGTGAGGCGAAGATGATAAGGTTATAGGAGGTTATTCTGTTCACGAGGTTTATAGAATGATAGGGTAGATGTAATCTACTAAGTATATGGATGATTATGTGTAAACCTATGATACTTTATGCTTAATTGTCTGTTTTCAGAAATGATTTGATTGACCCAAATAGTATGTGTTCGAAAGGTAAAGTTTTCAAAACTTAGAACTCACCAGCGTAAGCTGACTTGTTAAGTTATGTATGTCAAATGAAGCTGGAACTTCGGACCGTAAGGGCAAGGCTCAGATGTGAGCGAGAGTTGGAAGGCATACACTATCAAGCGGATATCAACTATCAAGAGAAGATATTTTGAAGACTGGCATAGATATATAGTTATCTTTTGTAATTGTCTCTCTTACGATGTAATACTTGGCATATCAATAAAAGTTTTAATTTCCGTTGCTTTAGTTATCTCTGTTGTACCTTGTGTTCATGAGTAAATCTGATGCGTGACCGCTCCTAGGGCCAAGTCTGGGAGTGGGCGTCACATTTTTGAAATTTTCTTCTGGTCCGTTTGAACACTGTTGGTTCACTGCTTAAATTTCTTGGTTCGCCGGATGAATGTGATGGTTTGCTAGGCTATCTTCATATTGGTTCGCTAGACAACATTCAAAGTTGGTTCGCCGAGTTCTGGTTCACTAGTATACCTTCTAATTGGTTTGCAGGTGTACGTTCAACTTGGTTCGCGACGGTTATTTCAGCTAACCATTGGTTCACCAAGTTACTTTGGTTCATCCAACTCACTAGTTCGCTGAAATTGTTGGTTCGGAGTTCATTGCTGGTTCGCTGAAAACACTGGTTCGGGGGAGTGTTGGTTAGTTGAGATCTTTGGTTCGCTGAATAAATTAGTCCGTTGGAATTTACTTGCTTCGCTGGTCAGAATAGTGTGTTTAACTAAAACTGACTTAACTTGAGTTCCGTTAAGAGTTACGAGAGATAATACCAGCCAAAAGACCGTCTCAACGATTTCTATGTTTTTACTCGCCTTACGGCCAAGACCCTATGGTTTGACCCCCCCCCCCCCAAATTCCACTTCTAAGACCTTCATTTTCGAGTTTGAAGTTTTAGCTACCGATATCATAGTTTCAGAATGAGTGATTATCAAGCATTTTCCGCAATGCAAACAATGATGCAAGCTCTTATTAACTATGATAATGAAATAGGAACAAGTCAGAAAGTTCCTAAGTAGCTCAAATTGTAAGATTATCATAGTTGCTTGAAACGATTCGAAGCATACGTCGGTACCAATGATATCGATCTTTTGTTACCTTTTAATGAACAATACATATATCCAACTGGTGCAAATGGAAGGCCAATTCTGCAAAGAAGTCTGCCAGCTGATCAAAAGAAGGAATATCAAGCAGAAATAAAAGCTTATGGAACATTACCATGGCATATCAGCTGATCCCAGTCACTTTTCAGTAGGGATGAGCAGGGTACCGTACCCGTACCTGACCGGTACCGGTCCTGGTTAGTACCAGGTCCAGTTTTAAACAAAAATTGGGTACCAGCCCTAGTACCTTATATATTGGTAGGGTATACCTATTTGGTACCTGGTTAGTGAATTCTAAAACTTTTACCTGCTTTTGTATGTTCAACATGCTACATCAAATCAAACTTGATACAAATTAAGAAACTACGCACAACAAAAATGTCACACCCTGGACTTTTGGGAACGGAGGCGTGTGACGTCATGAAATCATAGTCGTGGATACTTAGAACAATTAATAGTAAAACAATTGATAACAAAACGTCATTTGGATTGCAGCGGAAATAGTGGTGAAATGACATTATCTTACAATTAATAATAAAGATGGAAATAGTTCTTAAAGGTTAAGATAGTTCCTAAAATGCTTGAAAATATTAGGTGGATAAATCGGGACTATGACTTTATCAGCAGCAGGTCCGTTTATGAGTGATGGCCCCGTTTGCACGTGCGGATACATCTAGTTACCTGAGAAAATCATGAGTTTTAAAGGGTCAACATAACGTTGGTGAGTTCACAGGTTTAAGACTCTACAAACAGTTTGTAAATGGTTTAGGATATACAAGATAATAATGTGGTCACCGTGATGTAATGATTAGCAATGAACTTTGAATTTGAAACTAACAGATTTACCCACTCATAGCATCTTCCATAAAGATACTGCAATGGAACAATAATAACTGGCGTGTACTACTCGACAAATGCACACGTCGGGATTGGAGCTACCAATCAAGTAGGGTTGTTAACCCAAATAGATCTATTCACTAGTTACCGTTTTCGAACAGAACTAATCAAATTCAATTAATAGTGGGATTTGTGACAATTCGTTATGTAACGAAATGTACTCATTTGTATGGTAAGTAAAGAACATTTAATCATACGGAAGAGTACAGTTCGACCAAGATATCAAGTATAAAACAGTTTAGTTCATGATTTTCTCCCCCCAAAGTATTAAAACAGTTTAAAAGAAAGGGGTCGTGAGACTCACCTCAAGCAAGGTGAAATGATAATGCACGTGATATGGAAAGTCCGGACGAAAGCACGTAACGTCCTAATAAGTATAGATAAACAAGTTGCATGTATAAGGTCTTTGATCATTGAGTAACGTTTCCGTCACCCAACGACACCGGTCAAGTCTTGATAATAATGTCCCGTTTGTATATTTAGGAAAAGTCCATCCGGTTAATATTTATTGTTCAAATAAATATATAAAGTCA
Source organism: Deinandra increscens subsp. villosa (assembly GCA_039602395.1). Taxonomy (NCBI): domain Eukaryota; kingdom Viridiplantae; phylum Streptophyta; class Magnoliopsida; order Asterales; family Asteraceae; genus Deinandra; species Deinandra increscens. The sequence goes on along the minus strand of JBCNJP010003650.1, from coordinate 3,752 downwards.
AGTTTATATTTACGTCCAAATAAATATATGGGAATTTAAATAAAACAATTTGATGGCGTTTAATAATTGTAAATAATAACTTCTCAAGTTAAAACGATTACTTGGAAAGTTCCATAAATATTTTAAGACAAAATATTTATTTATAATTTTTAGAGATCGTAGTCACCGGTTTAAGTTTGTAAAATAGTTTTTAATGCATTTGGACTTTTTACAAGTTCAAGATTTTGTTAATATATTTCCCTAAAGTCGTTTATAAGTTTAGAAATATTTTCTTGGTCGGTTTTAAATAACGTTACCAAAACTACGTTTTCTCATCGCGTAGTTAACCGTTTTGATCCCGGTTTTCTCCCTAAGCGACATTTCAACGTTTAGATCACTTTGGTTCATTTAGGAACTTGAAAAATGTCGACGGGATCAGATCTGATCCGTGGACTTGTTTCCCATAATTCTTATGTCTTAAAACATGTTATAACTTATAAAATCATCTAGTATATAACTAGTCTTTTTAGGGAAGGTTTGAACATTTATGACAAGTCATTTAAAGTATAAAAAATCTAAGTATCTAAGTCCAAATGATTGTTATAAATGTAAGGGTTATTAAATGTATTTTTTTTACTAGTTTTAGTTAAAATAAATAAACTATTTTCGTGTTTTGGTGAATTAAATTCACCAACACAACAAGTCTTGGTTAAGACTTTCCAAGAATCTTTGTTTTACAAAATGGCTTTTATTTATAAAAGTTCCATGTCTTTTTACAAGGTTTTTCACTAGTTAAGTTTTCAAAGATCAGGATACTATGTTTTAACTAGCTACATAAGCCCTTTGTCCAAGTTTAAAGGTTACTAGTTAGTTTGTTAACATATGTTAAGCAAAATAAACATAAGTAAATATAGATCATCAACTAGCAAAGCTAGGACATTTATGTTCAAGGATCTTGAACAAATCCACTAACAACTTAGTTGTTAGGACAAAATAACATAAATAACATAAATAACATAAATGTAAATGCAAGGAAGTAAATAACAAGTATTTAAATTGCATGAAAATAAAGAACAAGTAAGTAAGCATAAATAGATCTTTGATGGTTAAAATGATCTAGGTTTCACATGATACTTCCATAAGGTTTCTCTAATGTAAAAAAACCCCAAGTGTTGGCTACTTTAAGTTCTTCAAGAACACCAAGACTTGTTAGATCAAGTCACTTGTATTATTCCACCCAAGTGTTGGTGATTAGAGGATTAGAGAAAGAATTGTTGGTCTAGACTCTTGAAGGACCAAGTGTCTTGAATAAAATAGAAGAAGAAAAGATAGGTTTTTCATATCAAGACTTGTTGGTGACTTTGGGTGAAGATCATATGGAGAAAAGGGTTCAAAAGACTCACAATGGGGAGTAGGAGATGAACCGTGAGGAGGGGAGGAATAGGGGAGGAGTTCGGTGGTCTTGGGGGGTCCGTACGGCGGCTTCACGGCGGTGGGAGGATGGTCCGGTGGTGGCCGGCCGGCGGCTTCAAGGAGGAGGAAGGGGGCCGGCTTTTAGAGAGTGAGGGAGGAGAGGTGGAGGATTCTCTTGAGTGTGAGAATGGTGCAAGGTACAAGTGAGGGCCATGCTTCTCTTTTATAATCAAAAAGTGAGTTTATTAACTCTTGGTTAATAGGAGATGACAACTAGCATTTTAATTAACCTTTGGTTAATTAGTTTATGGTAACCTACACACTCCATCCATTTTTGATTAAAAATAATCAAGATAAATAAGTTGTAGGTGATTCTCAAGTTTTTATAAAAAGATGGCAACTTTTATAAAAGATTTTTATAAAAGTTCAAGGGTTTTTATAAAAGGGTTAAGTTAAGATCACTAGTTAAAGAGTTTGGGATTTTTATAAAACTACAAAGGTGATGGGTTTATTTTATAAAAATTAGTGGGCAAAAATCTATAAAAGATTTGGGTTAAAAATATAAGAATTTGGGCTTGAGAGTTTGGGCCAAAAATCCAAAAGAAAAGGGGATGTGGGCCGGTTTCGGTGTTGGGCCGAGAGCGGGATCCGGGCCGGGTCGGGCGGGCTGGGCCAGTTGGGTCGTGCGGCGGGTTGGGCCAGTTGGGCGGGCCGGGCTGTGGGTTGGGTTAACGGGCCGCAAGGGGGGGCGGTTTGGGGTTATTGGGCCGGTAAATGGGTCGGTAAACGGGGTGGGCTACGGGTCAACGGGTGGTACCGAAACGTTCGGAATGTTAACACGAGTATTCCTGTAAAGTTTGATGACCATCCGGGTTCGTATGCGAAAGTTGGGCTTACGAGGCCCAATAAGGGTTTTCGGTTAGTTAACGGGACTAACGGATTGAGGTTTGGAAAAAGTATCCGGACAAAAAGGTTTGGATAGTCAAGTCTTGATAAACCTTACGAAGAAAATCAATATTTTCTAAAAGTTTTGTCGTGACGAGAACGTCATGACGATGTTAGCTAAAATATATAAAAAGTTAAATTTTTATATAAATTTCTTGTTATTAAAATTCCATCTATCACTAAATGGATTTTTCTTGATTTCAAAAAGTTTGGACGATGGAACTACAAACTCGAGAATTATTCTACGGATGAAATTAATATATATATATATATATATATATATATATATATATATATATGTACCAATGTATATATGATTTGTGTAACTTTAGTTTACTAAACAGTATTGCAAAACAACTTGATTGTAACTTTCAACTGTTTATTCTTCCCATTGTTGCTGAATGTATAGTGTTTACAGCTGATGGTTTTGAAACTTCCATTCCGATTGACTCTTGCTGGATTAATAGATATACTCATTTGAAATATAGCAGGATATTTGCTGAACCGTCTGATGTTGAATGTGATTGTTTGTTCAAGGAGGGGGACCCGATGTTGATGGCACTCTTTAGGTTCTATTCTGCAAAGGTTCTAAGGAAGATGGCTGGTAATGTTAAAAGAAGGATGGAATATACTGAGAAGAACTTGTATGCTTTGCAGAACAGTTTTTAGATGCAATTCCAATTGATTTCAAGCATGGTAAAGATAAGAAACTTAAGGAATCTTTGGCTATTGGTGATGGTAAGAGTCCTTTTTCTACTTTGATGCTAATTTGGGGAGAAGGATGGTTAGCATTAGCCAAGCTAAATCCAAAATGGAGAGGTTAATTACTACTTATGATTTGATTACCTCTTCTTTAACATGGGCTACTTTTAACATGGGATTATCTAATGAGTATCCTGATTATCAATCTCCTGCTATTTTGAATTATGAGGTGATAAAAGTGCAAAACTCCATGGTAGAAGGCAATGTAGAGGGTGATATTCCTGTTCCCTTGATTAGGTATGATCATGTCAGGAAGGTAAAGAAAAGCATGAGAAACATCATGGTTGAGCAGCATAGCAAGTTAGCCAAGGCAAAACAATTTAAGAGAGAAGCTGTTTTAAAAGTTAAATCTCCAATTCATGAGGAGAACAAATGTATTGCTTTCGAGAACCTCCCTAAGGATCCTACTGCTGTGTTTGCTGCCAAGAATGCTCCAAATGGAGATGTTGAGGGTTTTTTGAAAAAGCAGATTGCTATGGAAGAAAAGCTTAGGAAGGAAGAAGAGGAGAAGAAACAGGAGAAGCAATCGTATGCTAATGCTGTCCTTGGGGATGAATTTGATCTAGAACTTAAAGCAGTCAAGTTTATTCCTCCTGCTGTGTTACCTTCTAGAGAGAAGGTAATGATTATTAACCCAAAGTTCATTGAGCAAA
>JBCNJP010003644.1:0-130541 GCA_039602395.1 Deinandra increscens subsp. villosa | reverse complement strand
AATGTCAATTATGTTCCAGAATTAAAGCACAACTTGCTCAGCGTATCACAAATTTGTGACAAGGAATACCCAGTGTACTTCAACAACAAAGAATGCTTAATCCTTAAACCTGGGTATTCCATTCCAGATGATTGGGTGTTAATACGCACACCCCGCCACGGTGACTCGTATGTGTTGAACATGTCAAAAACTCCAACACGTGAGATGGCATGCCTGCTTTCAAAGACTGCTGAAGATCAAGCCCACTTGTGGCATCGTCGTTTGGGCCACACAAACTTGAAGAATTTGAACAGACTTGCAAGAGGAGGACTTGTCAAAGACCTTCCAATCAGAGAGTTTGTCGTCAAAGATAAATGTATGGCATGTGCAAAAGGGAAGCAACACAAACGACCCCACAAGCCCAAATTCTTCTCCAGAATTACCTCAGTACTCGAATTGCTTCACATGGACCTATTTGGTCCAGTCAGTATGTTAAGTTTAAACCGTTGTGCATTCTGTCTTGTTATAACTGATGATTTTTCTCGTTTCACTTGGGTATTTTTCTTAGCCAGGAAAAGTGAAGTCCCCGAAATCTTAAAAGCATTTATTAAGGTGATCGAGAACAAGCTGAATCTGAGAGTCAAATCTATTCGAAGCGACAACGGCACAGAATTCAAGAATCAGGTGTTGGATGAATTCTGCAAGGAAAAAGGGATTGAGCATCAGTACAGTGCACCATATACTCCCCAACAGAACGGTGTTGCAGAACGGCGTAATCGGACGCTAATCGAAGCTGCACGTACGATGCTCTGTGATTCAAAGCTTCCTACAATATTTTGGGCCGAAGCTATCAACACAGCCTGTTACGTACAAAACAGGGTTCTCATCAACAAACGACATCAGAAGACTCCCTATGAGATTGTTCATCACGACAAGCCTAAAATAGGGCACCTTAGAGCTTTTGGATGTCTTTGTACTGTTTTAATTAACTCTGACCTACCTAAATTTGCTGCTAAATCAGATGAATGTTATTTTGTAGGTTATTCTGCTAGTTCAGCGTACAGGGTATACAATAAGAAAACCGCCATGGTGATGGAGTCGAACAATGTAGATTGGCTTGAAGAGAATCCATCAGATGGAGGAACCGGTCCAGCACAAGCCTTTGACTATAACCAGTTTTTCATACCATTCAGGCTGGATCCAGTAGCTGCAGAAGAACTGTTTGAAGATGTTATTGCAGGACCTTCAGTGACCATAACCCCTGTAACTGTGGTTGCTGATGGTATACCAAGAGATGAGCCAGTTCCAGAACAACCGGCTGAGCCATCTGAATTAAACTCACGTGAACCAACTCCTGTAGCAACAGAAACAGTACAAGAACAAGAACATGTAGCAGAAGAGAGTGGTGATGAAGAACCAGTACAAACAGAGCTCCCCACAGAAATCCCAGTACCAGCAACTTCTGAGACACGAATTCACAAGTATCATCCGCTGGAAAACATCATTGGTCCTCTTGCATCCGGAGTAATAACCAGAAGTACATCGGGAAACATTAACCACTGCATGTATTCCTGTTTCATTTCTCAGATCGAACCATCCAATATCACAATGGCTCTGCAAGATCCAAGCTGGGTTGAAGCAATGCACGAGGAATTGAATCAGTTCTCTAAGTTACAAGTGTGGAGATTAGTGGAGAAGCCAGTCGACAAGAAGGTCATCACAACGCGATGGCTGTACAAAAATAAGAAAGATGACAATGGGGTGATTGTCAGAAACAAGGCTCGACTGGTGGTTCAAGGGCACAAGCAGATCGAGGGAATAGATTATGATGAGGTGTATGCTCCTGTTGCTAGGTTGGAAGCAATTCGAGTGTTCTTAGCGTATGCCTCATACATGAACTTCACAGTATACCAGTTGGATGTCAAAACAGCATTCCTTTATGCTGACATGGATGAAGAAGTTTATGTTCACCAACCTCCAGGGTTCATTGACGAAGAACATCCCTACCATGTGTACAAGTTAGACAGAGCATTGTACGGACTACATCAAGCACCAAGGTCCTGGTACAAAACTCTGACTGATCACCTCTTAGCACACGGGTACATCAGAGGGATTGTTGATCAAACGTTATTCAGAAAAGAGGTTGGCAGTGACATAATCATGGTGCAAGTATACGTGGACGACATCATATTCGGGTCCACGAATGAAGATTTGTGTAAAGATTTTGAGCAGGTGATGAGAACTAAGTTTGAGATGAGTCAAATGGGAGAGATGGAATTCTTTTTGGCGTTGCAAGTAAAGTAGAGTGACTCCGGCATTCTCGTACATCAAGCAAAGTACGTGACTGAAATTTTGGAAAAATACAAGATGCATGAGTCCAAACCAGCAGACACTCCAATGGCAGCTCGTCCGCTTCTTACCAAAGATCCAGAAGGGCAATCAGTCAATGAACATAACTATCGCTCGATGATCGGGTCTTTGATGTACCTCACAGCAAGTCGTCCCGATATAATGTTTGCAGTGTGCCAATGTGCACGTTACCAGGCTAACCCTAAACTCTCACATCTTTCCGCTGTTAAACGGATCTTTAGGTACCTAAAGGGCAGGCCTCGGCTTGGACTTTGGTATCCTAAAGATTCAGGTTTGAAATTGTATGCTTTTTCTGACAGTGATTATGGAGGATGTGAACTTGACAGGAAATCCACTTCAGCAGGTGCACAATTTTTAGGTGACAGATTGGTGTCATGGCAAAGCAAGAAGCAGCACACTGTGTCTACAAGCACAGCTGAGGCTGAGTATGTTGCGGCATCTGCCTGTTGCTCTCAGGTGGTTTGGTTACAACATCAGTTGCATGACTATGGTTTGAATTTCTTTGACACTACTATTTATTGTGATAATTCTGCTGCTTTACAAATTGTCAAAAACCCTGTCCAGTTTTCTAAAACAAAGCATATCGACATCAAAATTCATTTTATTCGGGACTGCCATGATCGCAGATTGATACACTTGGAACAGGTGTCGTCGGATGAGAATGTGGCTGACATGTTCACCAAACCCCTTCCCAGAGCTAGCTTTGAAATGTGTTTAAAAGGCCTTCGTATGATTGCCTTTGAAGAGTAAATCTGACACCTCAATTTTTCAAAAAAATTAAATTAAAAAAAAAAAAATATACAAAAATAGTGTCAATTTCTGTATAATGGAATGAGAAAATTAAAAAGCAAGGGGAAGGAAAATGAGCAACATCATATGATGTCCCCCAAATAATATGTGCTTTTAAATTTTTCATGTCTTTCTGGCTTTCTTTGATCAGGTAGGGAAATGAAATAAATTTCCAGGCGTTTGGTGGCTGACACGTGTAAGGTAGATGCGAAAAGCAGCGTCTCTTGGTTGATATGCTCGGTAGGCTCAGCTGCAATTGATAAAAAGGTATGTCTCGTCACTACACTTGAAGATAACGTATGATGCCTGATAGGAAGTACACACTTAGGTTAGTACTGTTTTCATTTGACTGTTTATTAGGAGTCCTGAGACACACGCCCGAGTACTGGGTTCTGATGCTATGCTCAAAAATTCCCATCCCCTCTGCTTTGCGTGAGCAATGACCTGGGGATGTTGTACGTGAGTCAGGTCTCCTTTGTTCGGCGATGGCTGAGACCTGGAACCTCCCTGATCCACGTACCTTTTAGATCACATTGTATAATATTCGAAAACCAAAAAAGATGCCAAAGCGCACAAATCAAAAGAGACCCACAAGTGTCCAAAACCCTGAAAGCCCTGTCACTGATGAGAGCGTTAATAAAAATGTCTCAAAAATTCAGTTGACGCTGTATATTATCCCCAAAAATCCCCGTGATCTATTCTTTCTTTTCTCGACCCAGTCTGGAGCATGGTGTTAGGCTTAGGAAAGGTGTCGTGAAAAATGTCATGGGAAACCTGATAAACTTGATGAAACGTACAAAATATACCTAGGATGTATGTGTGTGGATTTAATGGTACTCATAAATAATTGAACCCAAAAGATAAATAAAGTGACAGTCTGCTCGAGTAAGAAAAAGTGGCATGAGTTTAAAATGGACAACTATACCGGCAATCACCAGAGCATGTGGAGTAGCTGAAGCTGAAAAGGGTTCCTCAGCCTCAGACAGTCTGGTTTGATCCCTAACTCACCTATCACTTAAAGCCAGGTATGTACAGTAAATCAATTTTTTTTAAGTGTTATTTTTTATTTTTTATTTCTCATTTTTTTATTTTTTTTCGAATTGTTTAGTTAATTTATTTATCTCTGAGGTGTTGGGTTTAAGTCTCTCGGGCACAATCTTAGGGGAAGCTTGAAAAATGTCTTAACCGAAAAGGTTGATGTTAACCGAAAAGGGCTAACATCAAATAAGGTTATGTGTTGGGTTTAACTTGAAACATTTAAGAAACTTCGAGGGGTAAAAGATGAAAGTTTTAAAAAAATTTGAATTTGTTTTTAAAAAAAAAAAAGGATAAAAGAAAATTTTTGGTTTAAAATAAAAAAAAAACAAATTCTTTTTCTCTCCCCCCTTTAACCGCCCCGTCCAAAACCCTAGCCCCTTTACCACCGGTTCACCGCCACCGCTGTTCACCATCTTCCGGCCACCATCACCACAATCCCACACCACCACCGCGATCCACATCAAAATCCGACCCACCCCCTGCAGTTTCAGCTCCAACCGCCGCCTGCAACCACCTCCGCCATCGCCGCCCCTTGCCACCGCTGCCACTCTCGGTTCCGGCAACTCCGACCTGTGTTTATTGATCTGTGTACACCGGCGTGCTCGGTTTTACGTTCACAAGCCATTCCAAGTGTCAATTTAGCGAGCATTGTCCTCATGGGTCCTCGAATCAAGCATGTCGCTAAACAACCTAAAGTGGTCAAGAGGTATGTGAATTTTTCTTTAAGTTTTGGGACTCGGGAATGGTTGGAATAGATGCTACATGGTGCGACTAAGGTAGAATAAGAAGTTTTTCTGAGATTGATTGTTGTTTGAAGTATTTGCAGGTTGAAATTTGTTAAAAAGAGGGTTTTCGATCAAGGTATAGGGGGTTTTCGGCTGGTATTCTTACCTTTCGATGCCTGCATACCTGTGATCGATGATTGGACACCTTTTGATTGTTTTCGGTTACGCCGAAAGGCTTTTCGGAGATGATCTAGAGGTATTCGATCGAAATTCTAATGAAAATCTGGGTTTTCGACTGGGATCCAAGGTTTTCGATCAAACCTTTATGGTGTTCGATCATAAAACTTGGTTTTCAGCCATTACTTGAGGTGTTTCTTTAGTATAGATGTGTTTTTCGATCAAGTTTTCTGGGTTTTCGATCAAAACCTATGGTTTTCGATGAGCTTCCAGGGATTTCGATCAGGCACATCTTGGATTTCGATCGGACCGGTCCAGGTACACCGAAATTCTGAGATTTTCGATTACCCATAAGGGTTTTCGACCAGGATTTCGGTCAACCCCAAAATGTGGTAAACTCACATTTTCAAGCCTTTATGCTGCCCAATTTTTAAGAATATGTGTGTTTGGAAGTTTTGTGAGAATTTAATTATGACTGACTGTGTTGCAATGTTTGTTGTGTTGGGTTTTTCTGTCTGGTGTTTGTGATTGCAGGGTTATAGATTTTGCTAAAGGCCACAATCAAGTGGCATATCTCGGTGACCTTCCGTCCATCCACAAGGCAAACTATCAATCACTCATTGATGGTTTGAACCGTTGCTGTTTGAAGTATGCTTTAACTGTCCAGGTGTCAGTATACAAAGAGATAGTGCTCGAGTTCTGGAAGACTGCTGCTGTGTCTGAAGATGGTAAAGCAATTCATGCAAAGATTCAAGGTCACAGTATTGTTCTGACTGAAGAGGTGTTCAGGCATGCATTGAGGTTTGTAGATAAAGCTGAAGATCCTACGGAGTTCAATGATGATCAAGTTCTTACCTGTCTAAGGCAGATGGGATATCTTCTTGACACTCCACCAACTTTCAAGAATTCAGTCCCACCTTATTGGAAGATGCTCATTCATTATTTGCAGAAATGTTTGATTGCTAAGAAGAGCTCAAGTGACCAGTTGAACAGATTGCACACTCATGCTTTGGTTGCTTTGATCAGAGGATGGAGATTTAACTGGTCAAAGGTAGTGTTTGAAGATGTCAAGAATGTTATAGTCAGAGAAGATGAGAAGTTTGCTGCTGTTCCAAGATTCATTCAACTGATCTTGGATTCAAGATATCCTCAGCTGAGAAAGCATGGTGAAATTCTGGATCTGAAACCCATGGGTCCAGATGTATTCTCTCTGATAAACCCCAAGAAGAAGATTGATGAGCCAGGATATGTGTTTGGAGAAAAGTTTGGAAATTTTTCAGAAGTTCCACCTCCAGTCAATGCATTTGTGGAGGAAGAACACTCAGCCCCTCCTACACAAAGGGTGGTAACTGATATTCCTGATGATAGTAACTCTTGGGCTGATGAGTTGCCAACTGATGATATTAGGATTGATGCTCTTAGATTCGAAGAAGATGAAGAGCAACTGGACTATGGTAGCTATCTTGATGATATGCCTGTTGATGAAGGAATGGAAGAGCCTGAAGTCCATGTATCCAAGAAACAGAAGACTACTGAGGAACCTCCCCTGAGTACCTTTCTGAATGAAGATTTGACTTCACAGGCTGTTCATGCAGCCCAACTGATGAAAGAGGCTTTTACATGTGACTCAACCAACCCAGTGAGAAGAAGGGATCCAAGAACCAATCCTCCCAGAGTTGTTCCCTCAAGACAGTCCTCTTCTCAAGGACAGTCTTCATCTGGACCTTCCCTAGCTGACAAGGGAAAGGCAATTGAAACTCCTGAGTACAGATTGGAGAAAGAACTGAAAGCTGAAATCAAGAGGTTGATAGCTACCACTGTACATCAGTCTGAAGTGATTTCACAACTTGTTGATACACAGAAAGAACATGAAGCTACTCTGAAGAATCAGAAGAAAGTGAATGATGATTTCACTATCTTAATTGGAGAATTGCAGAAACAAGTTGCTGAACTAAGAGGGAAAAGGCCAAGTAGCTCCAAGAAAAGTACAAAGCAAAAAGATCAAGATCCACAAGGAGGATCAGGTGGTGGAAAAGGTAATGGAGACAGTTCTGGGGCTCCTACTGATAGTAACCCACCTGTGGAAGAAGAGCCTGAGATAGATGCTAGAGAAGTAGATTTCATGACTACTCCCGCTGCTAACAGAGACCATTTATGGGAAGCATCTACTTTTGCTTATCCTCCTGAACGATATCTCATCCAGCTGGGTAAACATTTTCATGATAAACGAGGAATTACTCAACCTGTGAAAAGCTGGATGTATGATGATGAGAAGCACATGTATGTGGTCAGAAGAGTGGGTGCCAATCCTTTGGAGTACTATAAAGACTGGACCCAATTCTACTCTTGGACCAATGTGGATCTGATTTCTCTGCACAATGCACCATTCTTTAATCCATCTAACAATGATTATGCTGATCATTTCTGGAAGAAATTAGATAAAGCTGTGAAAAGTGGATTCAAGGTGTTTACAGATTTTCCACATCAGTATGCAAAGATGAAGCATTTCAGAGGAGTATGGGGCCCTGACAAGAAGATATATTGCCACAAGAGATATCCACCTACCAATAAGACCAAGCAAATCCCACTGCCAATGAAGCATCCTGAGGGTTTCCTTTCTGATTTCAAATCTTGGGCTTATTGTAGCTATTCTGGAACTGCTAAGATAATGCGTGAATCTACTACAATGACAGTAATGGAGGTACATGATCTGTTGAGGTTTTATGAAGTTGATATTCGGGTGCTTAGCAAGCATCAGATTGCTCATACTGCAGAGGAGGAGGAACTGGCCAAGGTCTACACCAAGGGTGTAGCACGCATAATTGAAGAAAAACTCTGGTATTCACCACTTACGGTGAATCATTCAAGACATTTCAGGATGTGATTGGAGGCAACTAATGCTAAAGCCTAGGGGAAGATTGTAAAGACCTAGACTTTGTTAAGGCTTTTGCATTAGTTAGTTATATGTTTTTGGACTAATTGTAATGGGTTGGGTTGTCTTTTGTGTTTGTTTTGTTGGGCTTTTGTAGGTTTCGAGTGGGCTTAGGAATGCCGAACCCTTTAGGGTTGTGAAAACTTGTTCTCCACTCAAACCTAGCCCTATATATACTTGTCCTCTCATTCGGTTTTGGGGTTGTCGAACATTATCAAAGTAATCAAGTGTTGGCCGAATTCTAGCCTCTAGAATTCGGTGTTCTTTTCAAGTATTATTGTGTTCGTGTGATTCCCATTCGGTAACCTTTATAGTGTATTGCGTCGTTTATCATTTGTTATTTGATTGTTCTTATCGAATCACCTCTTGGTTACGGATTCCGCACGTAATCAATAGGTTTGGTACCACGTGAGGGATTGATCGGGTCCTTACATGCATTGCCATGAAACCAATCTGTTCCCCAAAAATTGAGCTCCGCCGGTGGTTGACTTCCGGTCCATGTTGCAACCCCCGTAATCACTATCAGAGAAACCTCTAAGATCAAAAAGCTCATCCTTGGGATACCACAGCCCTCTCTTCGGATTGGACTTCAGGTATCTAAAAATTCATTTCACAGCCGCCAAGTGAGACTGTTTCGGTTTGGATTGAAATCTTGAGCAGAGACACACGGCAAACATTATGTCGGGGCGGCTGGCCGTCAGGTACATAAGTGACCCGATCATAGATCTGTACAAGTGTTCGTCGACACATTCACCTTCAAGATCCGAATGAAGCTTGACACGAGTCTCGACAGGAGTGGAAAAGCCTTTAGAGTCGTGGTATCCAAACTTTTTCAGCATTTCCTTCATGTACTTTCCTTGACTTATTAGGATTGCTTCATTATTCTGTTTAACTTCAATACCAAGGAAAGACGTGAGTTCCCCCATTGAACTCATTTCAAAGCGTTTTTCCATGAGACACTTGAACTCTTGACAAAGGGCTTTATTTGTTGATCCGAAGATGATATCGTCCACATACACTTGAACCAGCAGCATATCATCACCCACGTGCCGTATGAATAACGTCTGATCAATCACCCCTCTCTTGTAGCCATTTTCCAACAGATAGGTAGACAAGGTTTCATACCACTTCCTTGGTGCCTGATGGAGTCCATAGAGAGCCCTTTTTAACTTGTACACCTTATTCGGGAAGGAAGGATTTACAAAACCTGGAGGTTGATCAACGTAAACCTCATCATCCAGTTCACCATACAGGAAGGCAGTCTTCACGTCAAGCTGATAAACTGTTATGTTCTTTGACGCTGCATAGGCCAAGAAAATCCTGATGGCTTCAAGACGAGCTACCGGGGCATAGACTTCATCATAGTCAAGCCCATATATCTGCATATAACCCTTGACCACAAGTCTAGCTTTATTTCTAATAATTATTCCTCTGTCATCCTTTTTATTCTTAAAGATCCACTTGACTGGAATAGGCTTCGCACCAGGAGGAGCGTCCACAAGTTTCCAGACATCCAAAAGTTTGAATTGAAGCAATTCAGCCTGCATAGCCTCAATCCAATTATCATCTTTCATAGCAGCAGCTACAGAAGTTGGTTCTTCTTGAGAGATGAAACAGGAGAACAGGCAAGTGTTTATTATCCCTGATTGACTTCTGGTGACTCGCTTATTTATTGGACCGATGATGTTTGAAACAGGATGTTTCTTGTGAATTCCAGTCTCTTCTACTGTCGGAACTGGAATATTTGGGTCTAGGGTACCCATCTGCACATCAATAAATAACATGATCAAATCAAATTTGACAAGTCAAGTGAATGTCGTGTCACACTAAACTCGTGATAGTGACAGAGCTTTTCAATTTACTTGCAAAGATATAAAGGAAATTTACTTAAGGCATAGGCTCAAATTTCTTCAAATTTAATCAATTTGGCGTAACAGAAGATGTCAGTAGAATTTACCTAAATTCCAGTAATTTCCCTTGAAATTTTAAATTTTTATTGTAAGAGATGACTTTGGTGAAGGATTTTGACCCAAAAATTCTGCTTGATTTTTATTTTATGAAAAAACACAAGTAATGGCAAATTATGATAGAATTTTGAGAACTTTGTGTAAAAGTTTACTCAAATGAGTGGACTCTTGTTAAATGGTCACAATTTGACTCAAAAGACTCAACAAGCTTAAGAAGGAATCAAGAAGTGATTCCCCCTAAACTTGTGCTTTTCACAATTTGAAATTATTGATTTTAGGATCAAACAGAAATCTTGTATCATATTTCCTTATTTCAGTGTGATTTGAGCAGTTTGAGACACTTACAAACACATATATTCTATTTAACTACTTATGCATTCATAAGAAGTCAAATGATGAAACAGAATACATGTATGAAGTTCTTACATGCTTAACTCACATTAACCAAAGTCAATTAAAGTCAAGTAAGGAACAAGAAGCATTCAATATCAAGCATGAGCATTAACTTCAAGGTCAGAGACAACCATGGATCAGTTAGTCCTTAATTCTAACCTTGCTAGTATTTATTTCTCATAAGTGTGATATGAGCTTCAATAGTTCCTAACCTAACTATTTATTCAGATTAAAAGATAAAGAATCATAAAAACAATGACTAATATGCATGTCATTTCATTAAATCAAGCATGTTTGTGAATCATACACAATTTCAGAATTCTAACATGCAAAGTCATATTCCATGATATTTATTGAGTTTATAGCATAAGCGGTAGGAAGAACAAACCACTCGAATAGACAAGAATCAAATATCAGTTGAGATCGCCAAGAACAACTTCAAACACTTTTCAGATCGCCATGAACATCTTCAAGGCTGTGAAATCGCCAAGGCAATCTTCAAGAAAAATGAAGAACACCAAGAACACCTTGAAACACACACTACTGTGTGTTTCTCCAGATCTGCCCAAACCGTTGCGTTTCAGACAAAACCGATGCTCCCAATGGATCCGAAATGCGTTTTCCTTCAAGATTCATATTTTATTTCATCCAAAAACACTGATTTTAGCACCAAAAACTCAGAATCAAAGCTCAAAAAATCTTCAAAACCCCAAAAACGGGAAAACTCTAACAGCTACGTTTTTCAGCATCAGATCTCGGATTTCTTCACTGATTTGAACATATGGAGCATGAAATCATATCTAAATGAACCCAATAACAAGAATCTATCATCAGATTCATCCAGAAATCATCAATCAGCTCCAAAAATAAGAAAAAGTAGAAAAAGTCACCAAAGTGGGTTTTTCAATCAGCACCTCATTCAAGCTCAAAATCACAGATTCGAGTGACCAGATTCACGGTGAGATGAATCTGATCGGTACCCGCTCTGATACCATTTGTCAGGACCGATTTCACATCGAGAATCTCGATCTTGAGCAAGAACGAAGGTGAGATTGAAGGAGACGGGATGAAGAGAATCAAAGATAATAAATGACAAGAAATGATAAAATCAAACGATTCATTGATTATTGCTGAATGATTACAACGAACCGAATGATTACAAAACTCGTCATTGGAAATCCATGGTCACATTGGGTTGAGCTCAAACCCAATGTGTGACTCTCTCTCTAGAAATGATAGCTCACATCACTCATTATTCATCTATTATTCATCATCTTTCTAATGAAGCTATCCCTTCCTATTTATAGAGAGCCCATGTGCTCACTAGCCCACTAACTAGTAAAACACAAATAAAATGAGCTTATTACAAATAAAAAACTAAAATAAATTATTAATTAAATCAAAGTTGATTTAATTAATATGAAGCTTGACTCGCTCGAACCGATCTTCTGTTGACTTTTACGTTGACCCTTGACCCGAACGGTTGACTTTTCAAGAAAACGTCTTCGGTCCAAACCTGCAAGCCTCGAGCATCACAACCCGCGTCTCTGAATCAAATCACAATGGATTCTTCAACCGAATTATTCGAGAATAGATTTGATGGCGTCAGTCACACTTATTAAAAGTTCCAACAATGGTGCTCGGGAAAAAGACGCTGCCCCGGGTGCAAGGTCAATCCGAGGTTCGACTTGAAATGAGGTGGAAGATCGGGTAGGTCTTTGGTGAATATTTCCCGAAGATTATTAATGACAGGAAAATTCTTGATATTCCTATCTTGCTTAAGCTTCTCACCAATAGAGCAAGAATAGTGATGTGATCCCTCTACAGACAACTTCGTGTCCTTAGATGTTATATGTTGCCTAAGATAGACCTATTCATTTTTCCTTGAACTTGACAGGACTTTCCCCCTAGGAAGGACAATTCATACGATTCTTCACCTGATAAAGAGTCTCGGCTTGACGCTTGTACAACCAATCCATTCCAACAAATCTCGTCGGATCTACTTAGAATGATTAGCACATGGGCCTATTGGTTCCAGTTACATCTCCTGACAACATTTCTTATTTCCACTCAATTCTTACATGTGTTACTTCCAGTGTATGCCTAGCGCTCATTAAGGTTTGGATGTCTCTTATCACATGCAAAAAGCTAGTAACGCTGAAATCAATCCTCGCGTTGCCCGAACCACACACGAATGCGCAGTCTTCTATTCCATGCCACTTTTTTTTTCTAGGTGCTCCTCTTTTCCTTAAACATTCAGTGAAGACTCCAGTGGACTTAAGTTTCTTGTTCTGACCTTTAATCCTTGCAATCTCTAGTCATGCGGCTCATCCTTCGGCGATTCTAGCAACAATGCTTGCCACTCGCACTGGTGTGTTGGTAGTTAAAAGCATTACACTTTAGGGTGCTTTCCAGTGCACCTGCCTTGTCCTTAACTGTTCGGTCTTGATTGCTCTGCTTGCTAAAGAAGTCACTTGTTGAGTTACTAAGCTTGTGACTCTGTTGTTGTCGTTGTATAACCTGTTCCTTGCACTAATTCTCATAGTTATTCTTTCTAAGAGTCAAAACATCAATTATCAAGTATCGATTCTAGGATTGTTGCCGCTTGTGTCATCCCACTTTCTCTTGTGCTAGAAGTACCCATAACCAGCCCATAGGTTAACTGAGATGTTTGTTGAATGGTAGTAGGTTTGAAGAAGTTACCATGCTCCGAGTCTGATGGCCAACCTAGCCACGTGAAGTTCTATTTTCTTGTAAATCGGTTTCATTGTGCGAGGACCCATAAGAGTCCCTTCATTGGATAGAGTTATATAAGTTCTATTTTCAGATGTCGCCGTCCTAAGATTCCGTATCTTGTATGCTAATCGTGTTCAGACCTAATGCTTATACCCGGGTATTCCACCAGGTGAATGCGGGTCCCCTGAATGTTCCTGTTACTTGTTTGACTCTGTTGCCTAAAAGAACTCACACATCCCAAATGTCAATTTGTATTTTCTTAATATATATGAGTGAGCTAAACACTCATTCTGTTTCGCTGAATGCATGTGGCTTACAACTCTACGGTTTTCTGGATGTCCAAGTTTCTTATCCTCCATGTCCGTGCCCTTGGGCATGAGTTGTTAATGTTGTTGTTTAGTATTGATCATTCAGTGTTTTCCATTGGGTTGTAGTCATGTTAGTGTTAGTGTCACCATGACCTCTTCCTCGGCTCCTCTTCACGATCCTCGACGTGAAGTGTTTCGGTTATCGTATACACGACAACCACAACTCGTGACTAGGTTATCTTGCACGTGTCCCTGCTTTATGTTTCTGGCTTTCCACTATGACCGCTCGGGCCTCAGTGTACTTAATTATGATGTTGCGTACGAATAATTGCTCTTCAGCTTAGTGTAAGAATTATTGTGGTTTAGGTCAACCGCTTTGATGTTGCGTATAAGCCTACTCATAAGGTTCCGAAGATTCCTCTCGATCTCTAGTAAGCTCGTGATCCTTCTGGTTGTGTTGCGCACGCCTTGAAGCTCGAGATTCACCTGAACCTGCTGCGAGAACCTATTAGATAAGTCTGATCCTCATGAGCGTCAGTATAGATATCCAGCTTCGTTCTACGTTCTTTCGTTCAGAGGTTTAATGGACTAGCAGTTCTCCTACCGGCTCGAGATGATGTAGGGGCTGTCGACATGTTTGTAATGTAATATGTATACATATATGTATGTATATGTATGAAATGCTAGATTAACAAAAACATGTGTGTGCGTATGTGTATGACTAATGCAATCTTAACGCTATAGCTGGCCTACATGCAAGACCTAGTTCACTATAACCAATGTCTCTAATACCAATCTGTCACACACTAAATTTCCACATGTGGGGTTTATACCGCGAGACATGTGACAAACCAGGATCCGAGTCATTAGTTATACCAAACAATGCAAAAACAGTTTAAAAGGAATGCAGAAGCGTAAGTAAAAGTAATAACAATGTTGCGCAAAACACGCACTTAACCCAAATTAAAAAAATAAACCAACGTGGTTTTAAAAGTGTTTTGTAAACCCAATGCAAATCATGCGTCCTAACCGTGCTCCGGACCTAGATACTTGTGAAAGACATGTTATGTGGCTCAGCGCAAAGGTTGGTGAGTTCATAAAGACATAATATAAGAATCAATGTTTGAACCAATGTTTGTACCAATGTTTGAACAATGTAATCATAATTGTATTTGTAGCTAGCTAGACCAAAATCGCTATCACTATGTGGTTCGCAACCGAAGCGTGGCTGTTTGTGTTTGTATTGCACTTCCATCAACATCTAACACAGACGATGATGATACTGTCTAGGCCATGTTACACCCGTTCGACATCCCGTCGAGTTAGAGCGACTAACGCGGGTGGGGTTTGTCAAACCTAGTAGTACTACTCAATATAACCTCGCTTTCTCATAAACTAACGGTCCGAAAATGTAAGGACTTCAAATATGTGTTATGTTCGCACATACGTGATCAGCTATACAATTATATTACCAGAAATGTTTGTAGCATGCATTTCTCTCTCAAGGAGATACTTAGAGAGAAAAATGTTAGAGAACTCACCTTCGGGAGCTCGGCAAGAAAAGTTAAAATGAGTGCAGATGACTTCCTAAGAATCACCTATATGTTGTAACCATGTGAGACTACAGTGCGAGAATGACACAACTAGCTCGAACCGACCCTGATGACACGTTGGTAACTTTTGACAATTGAGTTTGGTCATTTGGTTAAGGTTCTATAATTAGCATGCTATGTATTTGGCAGTCACAGAAAGTCACAAGTTAGAGTCATAACATGTCAATCATTTAACCATGTTTAGCATGCACCCAGATCACATAGAGCATTAACATGTATAGTCTTGAGTTAATCAACTAACCCAAATGGAATATAAATCATATATATAGTATACGCCTCATGTTAAGCATACAAAATGGTGAACCATATAAGTTTCATGCAAAAGCTTCTAATTAAACACACCCATCCTAAGCGTGATACTACCATAATTCGTAATTACCCATACGGTCTTTAAAACTATCAAGTTCGAGGCTTTTCGCTTTGTATTTAGACCCTTTAATTTATCTACAGCAGCCCATATAAATAAGAATCAACCATGCAAAAGATCTAAGTCATTCAAATTATTCAGACAAGTCAATCAATTTATTTTCTTAACATATGTCAAAAAACATGAGCTGCTGCGCACTGATCTTGCAGCAGCAGAACGGAGGTCGAAATCTCATTTAATTTGAGTGCTATCAATTAGGTTTGAAATCTAATACTTAGAGGTAAATCCTGGAAATAAAATCACTCCATTTCGTTAAGAAATGAGTGAGTTATGACCTCCCAAAGTTGACCCGTTTTTTCTGACAGCAAGCTGCCAAAAAAAAAAACGTGATACATAAAGGTTTACTAAAAATTTATTTTGATCATTATCATGACTTCAAAAACCATTAGATTGTTATTAACCCTTGTCATCATCCATAACCACAACAAATCAGTTTGTAAAGCATCAATATCGATAACCATTTATAACTATCATAAGATATTATAACCATCATGTGGTGCCTAGTTCCAAGTGTCATGCATACGGATGAGTTTGCAACCTACTAACGAGATGCTCTATCAAAGCTACAAAATTAGTTCATGTACAACAATATCATGAATTGAATATCTATACACTTAACATGTATTATGTATAAATCTAACCAACAGATGCAACATGTGTCGAGGGACTGTGCAGCGACCCTTGTGACATTCGATGCTCTTTGGGGCTGATGTAGTGCGACAAAACTATGTCACAGTTCCAGCAAATGGTGGCCTTCGATCTTCAGTAGTCTAGCACTGGTTTGTGCAGAGAAGAAAGGGAGAGATGGAGTTGTAGTTGCTGACTAATAGGGAGAGGGAGAGATGTGCAACGATTTTTGGGAGAGGGGGAGGAGGAAAGTACGCAACTTAAGGGGAAAAATAATTGGAGAGGCTCCTAATAAGTTCGGCAAAGTCCCTCAACTATAAAAACCGAACTTTTGCATGTACACATACATGTTCTAAGTTTGACGTCCATGAAGCTGCTTGGTTTACATATAACTATCACGTATCAAAAATCATGTAGTAAAACAATTTACATGCGACGTCACATAAGATCATTGAATTACTAGTTGCACACATTATGTTCATTTGTTTATTCTAGTGCTTAGTTAATAAGTCACCAACAACCAGGACCGACTCGACTCATGTGTGATTGTTCATGGACTCGATAACACATATATTAAAGAACCCCTAAGTCAATTTCATGATATCTAATCATTTGGTATTTTATATAAAATTATGCCAAAATTAGGGTTTTCGTGTCGTTGTTCTGCCATAATTGGATAAACGGTGTTGAATTAAGGTTCCATATTTTTTTGAATATTATAATATATTACTATGAATAAAGCCCTAATTTTATTTTAAAATCTAATGAGTTTTGATATTTATTTCATATTTATGCTTAAATTAGGGTTTTCGAGTCATTGTTTTATCAAAACTGGATAAACGACATTGAATTAAGGATTTATATTTTCAAGAAGATCATAATATAATATTATGAATAAAACCCTAAATTTATTCCAAAATCTAATGAGATTTGGTAATTATTTAATTATTTTACCAAAATTAGGGTTTTGAATATATTTATTTAATGATTAATAAACCAGAAAGTATTGAGAGTTGATTTTTTACATTTCATCCTAATTATATATATAATAAGTATTTATGAGTTCAAAAGTGATAAACAATAAAGTATTATAAACACCGAGTTAATCGGGTACTTAGAAGTTCATGCGGACCGGAAGGGTAGATGCCTGTACTCTGGGATTTCTGGCAAAGCGGGGGTGTCGCATAAATCCCAACTGGGAGCTAGCATTCTTCACTGGGCGATCCCGGGTTGAGCGTTAACTTATAGGAATGCACGTCTTCATATTATCACTAAACCCTAATTTACCTATAAAAAGGTATAATGGTAATTTTGACTTAAGCAAATATAGAACTTATCAAATACTTAGAATTTGGTTCATTTTAGTTTCCTATATTCATATACTGTATTTGATTCATTAGAATAACATCCAATTACTTATCTTTCCCAATTCGGCGTATCTCTTATATCCCATCTCTTTATCAAGTGAGTATCCATAGCCCTTTTCTTTTTTATTACTTTGGGGGTGCAACATGTATCTCTATCTCAAACTCCAACACTATATTTATTTCTCTAAAACAAGATATGAATCCTATGCTCGTTATGTGTGTTCTAGATGTGTTGAAATTGTTTGAATTATCGATGTTGTTGTGCTGAAACTCAAACTCTAAGTGTACTCATTAATACACCGAGCCGGGGTAACAATAATAGATCTATTGGTATGACAACCCACCCGGTAAATTAAAACGTATTTTCAATGGGTGATTGGAAACCTAATTGTCAAGGGTTTGATACACTCTTATTTGCTCTATTATATTGCTTGTTTATCATATTCTTTGAATGTTCACTTAACACATAAATCACATGCTTTATACTAATATTATATATTAAACCCATGTTTACTCAACAACTACTTTAGTAGTTGATACTTTATCCTATACATGTTGCAGGAAACATGTTTGAGCCCGTTTGTGATCACTATAGAACGCTGGACCTAGTTAAAAGACGTTTAAATTACAGTACTTATGTTAGTTATGTTTTGTCTGTTTCTTATTTGTAAGATATTTCAAATAAATGAATAAAAAGGCATGTTTAAGTATATTTCAACTTTTATTTAGTTGTCATGAGCATCTGGACAGTCATCATGTCCCGACATATTCCGCCGTCGGTTGGGGTGTGACAGATTGGTATCACTCTGGAAGAACTGGATAACCTAGACTATACCTTTGGTATCCTACATGATTAACTCATGTTTGTATGCCTATTATATTATATGATGTCCTTATAAGCTACTTAACTATGCCTTTCTCAATATCCTGTCTTTTTGTTAAAACACATGACACACACGGAATCTTCAGGCTTCCTAGCCTATTTTTTTTAGTAATGGTGCCTTACGTACCATTTTAGGAAATTCATTTCTGATTTTAAATCCGCCGGAGTTAGGTTCCTGTCAGTAGACATGTAGTAACTGGAAGGGGGAAGATGCCGGTAGCTGAGGGTCTATCCAAATCGGCATTACGTATAAATCTAGATCAGCCGTATAGGTCTGAATGTCTATTTAGAAGCCTTAGGTGAGAGTTGTTGGTACCGGATTTCAGGAGATCTTGAGCAGCTCGCATCAGCTCGCAAGCACTTCGCTGTAAGGATCCTGAATTATATTTCTTCGCTAACGATTGCTTTTCCCCTTTTGTTTGTTATTCGCAGGTTAATTCCAACATGAATCACGTGTCCTAAAGACTCGGTCAACTAACAGAAACATGGACTAAGTGGACTTCAAACGGCTATGAGGGAACGTGGAGTTAGTTGCTAGTTTTTAGGAGATTAGTTATTGTTGTAATCTTATATATATGTATCGCGCTATAGGCACACACACACACAATTACGTTCTGGCAATCCTCTGTAACACTTAGAATACAAGCTCACAATCATTGTACTCGAACAATTTTCCGATTATATAAAAGTTTGAGGCAGCAGGCACTTTAAGCCGGCTCCCGAGGTTTTTTGCTAGGCTCCTTGAGGATACTCAAGGATTCCTGGATTTTTCCCTCGTTACATCCTCGTGTCAATCTCCAAATTTACATTTTCATCTCTATTAACATCAAACACTCTACCTCACTTACAAAGTTTGATCAACTAATTGCTTAGGCAGTTTTTGACCAAAACAATTTGGCGCCCACCGTGGGGCAAACGGTGTTTGAATTCAATTAAGAGCCTTGATCTTCTTCCCATAACCGATTCTTGAAAATGTCA
This sequence comes from Deinandra increscens subsp. villosa, assembly GCA_039602395.1. NCBI lineage: Eukaryota > Viridiplantae > Streptophyta > Magnoliopsida > Asterales > Asteraceae > Deinandra > Deinandra increscens. The sequence goes on along the minus strand of JBCNJP010003644.1, from coordinate 111,232 downwards.
AGCCAACCGAAGAGTACTTCGACTTCTATTTCATCCACTAAACCACTTGTTAGCACCGGTCTTCCCCCAATGCCGAAGAAAACGGTTAACGCCGATGCTAAGAAAATGGAATATCCCACTTTTACTGGGTCACAAGGTATGTCTACTGACCCTGCTATTTCTAATAACGATTTGTATGTTTTGATCAGGCAAATGAAGACTCACGTGGATGAGCAAGCCAAAACCAACGAGAAAATGATGAAGGAGATCACGGAATTAAAGAAATCAAAGAGACCAGTGGAGGAAATCAGTCCCTTAATGCCCAAAGCATTCGTCTTTGACTCTCCTGAAATATCGGAGCAGCCAAAACAGAATCCAAGGTCCTCTGCTGCCTCAAAGTCTGGTCTAGTGACGGCTGCTGCTTCAGGTTTTTCAGGCTCTCAGCATCAAAACACTTCCGGAGTGATAGATGTGGAATATTCCGGATTCTACTCCAAGGAGCCCCCAAAATCCTACTTCAGAGACTTCGAAAGCCAGCAGCCACCCAGATTCTCAGATCAGCAGCCGCTGAGACTCTCGTCACAGCTACCCCCCAGATCTCAGTCTCAGCAGTTCACAATGCATAACTCTCAAGATCCTTGGAGTCAACAGCCAGGAGCACGCGTTACTCACACAGGCCAAGGATCTTCGACTCAGACGTTTCCAGATTTTTCAAGCCGCTACCGAGCCGCTCAGGATCCCCAAGGATCCTTATTTTCTAATCCCTCTGTCTCTGCAGGTGTATTTCCAAATCCATCTCAGGAGATGCACGAAGGAGACTTCATCCCTATGCAAGTGGAGACCACAACTGAGCCGACTATCCTTAGAAACGCTGGATATGGACCCCGGATCCATCCTCAAAACCTCCGGACTGGTAACAACTTTGACAGTTCATATGCTAATCCTAACCATGAAGCTATGCAGCATGCAGGTATCGACCCGACTATAGCCAGGGAACTCCAAAAACTGAAAGACATGATCTCAAGTGTCCCTGGTGTTATCCGTCCAATTCCTGAAGTGCCTGTAGGCAGCCACAGAGTTTCCAGATTTGCATGGCCCATTTGTGACGTGGAAATCCCAAAAAGATTCCAGACTCCCAACATGAAACTCTACGATGGAACCACAGATCCTGAGGAGCACGTGGCACAGTACAGGGAGCGGATGGAAATCAACCATATTCCAGTCAACATCAAGGAAGCTTGCCTTTGCAAAGGATTCGGCTCAACCCTAATAGGACCAGCCTTAAAATGGTTGCTCAGTATTCCCCCTAATACTATCACTTCATTTCCACATTTAGTTAACATGTTTAATAATCAGTTTTCTTGCTAGCAGAAGCTTTGAGAAGCTCACAGGTGACTTATACAGAATAGTCCAGAAGCCTGACGAATCCCTGAGGGATTATGTGGCCAGATTTGGTCGAGAAGCTCTAGATATCCCCAACTTAGATATGGCAGCTTCCGTAGAGGCTTTCAAGATGGGACTTAGAAGAGACTCTCGCTTTTATGATGACCTTGTTATGACCCCATGCAGGAATCTAGACGAAGTCAGAACAAGAGCATTGAGATTCATCAGACTAGAAGATGACAAGAAAATTCAAAAAAGAAATGAAGTGCCAAGATCTGAATCCTCGAGCAAAAGAACGGAATCTCCTGGAAAACAACATCGGTCTAAACCATATTATCGAAATGATAACCAAAGAATCAATGCTATTGAAGATGAAGAAGACGAAGAAGATTTCCCAAAGGTATCTGATTATTGTTTTTCGGTTGACGTAAGTGGTTTGTTATGTGCCTTGCAGGATCTAGGTGATAAAGCCAGATGGCCAAGGAAGTCTGAGAAGCAAGGATCCTGGAAAGATAAGTCTAAATGGTGTGCCTACCACGAAGACTTTGGGCACTTAACGGATGACTGCATAGCTCTTCGCAAAGAAATCAGTTACCTGCTCAGCAAGGGGCACCTCAAAGAGCTATTTGGCAGAAAGAAAAGCAAGACTCAAGATGCTGCTGAGCTGCCCAAAAGAGCGCCATCACCACCAGCAGATGCCAAAGTGATAAACTTCATATCAGGAGGATCTGACATATGTGGAGCCTCTTTCTCATCAGCAAAGAGACATGCTAGAGAGGCCAAGATGGATCAAGGCAGTCGGCCAAAGAAGAACGCGATATTAACTGAAGACAAAGTCATCTCTTTCGATGAAACTGATAAGCTGGACATCCAGGATCCTCATCACGACAGCCTGGTAATAACATTATGTATTGCTAACCATTATGTTCGCAGGATCCTGATAGACAATGGCAGTTCGGTTAACATCATCCAATTAGACGTGCTTAAAAAGATGAGCATTCCAGAAGAAGAAATCATTCCAAGATCCTCGGTGTTAGTAGGATTCAGCGGAGAAACCAAGCATACGGTTGGAGACATCAGACTTCTTGTTTACATTGAAGGAGTCAACTCCATGCAGAAATTCTGCGTAATTGACTCCTTTCCTTGTTGCAATGTGATCTTGGGAAGGCCATGGATCCATGATATGAAAGCGGTTCCATCTACCTATCATCAATGTGTGAAGCTTCCCACACCCTGGGGAGTTGTAAGAATACTGAGTGATCAACAAGAAGCCAAAGACTGCTACACTTCGGCTATGAAGAACACCATCAAACCCAAGCCAGCATAGCAATTAAAGAAACCGGCACGAAGAATTCAGATGACAAAGGAATCGGAAATCAAAGAAGTTCAACTAAATCCTGAAGATCCTGAAATCAAAGTGCTGGTAGGAACCAATATCCCTGAAGATATTGAGGAGCAGCTCGTGAGCCTCTTGAAATCCAGAATCACAACGTTTGCATGGAAACATGAAGACATGACAGGTATATCTAAAGATATTATTACTCATAAACTTGGTATAGATGAATCTTTCAGGCCCATACATCAGAAAAGAAGGAAGTTCGCTCCTGAGAGAAACATCATAATCCAAGAAGAAGTTGACAGGCTGCTCAAGTCAAAAATGATTAGAGAAGTTAAATATCCTCGATGGCTAGCTAATGTGGTGGTAGTCCAGAAGAAAAATGGTAAGTGGAGAGTATGTGTGGATTACACAGACCTAAACAAGGCCTGCCCAAAAGATCCATTTCCTCTACCACACATCGATTCTATGGTGGACGCAACTGCTGGACATGAGATGCTAACTTTCATGGACGCATCTTCGGGCTTTCAACAAATTCAAATGGAACCATCAGATCAGGAAGATACGGCCTTCATGACGCCCACAGGTATTTATTGTTATATTGCAATGCCTTTTGGTTTGCGAAATGCAGGTGCCACATACCAAAGGCTAGTCAACATGATGTTTAAAGACAAACTGGGGGACACCATGGAGGTGTACATAGATGATATGGTAGTAAAGTCGAAGAAAGCAAAGGACCATCCTAGAGATCTTGAAGCTGCTTTTGATATCTTGGATCAGTTCAACATGAAATTGAATCCTTCCAAGTGCCATTTTGGAGTAAGAGTCGGCAAGTTCTTGGGCTTCATGGTTACTGAAAGAGGGATAGAGGCCAGCCCCGAACAGATCCAAGCAATCATAAACTTGAAGTCTCCAACAAATGTTAAGGAAGTTCAAAGATTAACCGGAAGAGTAGCAGCACTTAACAGATTCATATCAAGATCATCCGAGAAGAGCAAAGAGTTCTATGACATATTGAAGAAGAACAAAAAGTTCGAATGGGATGAGAAGCATGAAGCAGCTCTAAGCTCCCTGAAAGAATATTTATCATCTGCTCCACTTCTAATGCAACCAGTTAAAGGCGAACCACTATCTCTCTACCTAGCAGTTTCAGGCAGCTCGGTAAGTGTCGTGCTTGTGAAAGATCATGAAGGACAACAGCATCCGGTATACTACGTAAGCAAAACATTATTAGATGCTGAAACCAGGTATTCTTATTTAGAAAAATTGATTTTAGCTCTCGTCATGGCTTCTCAAAAGTTAAGGCATTACTTTGAAACTCATGTTATTTATGTAAAAACTAACTATCCTATTAAGTGTGTCTTAAGAAAACCAGAAATGTCAGGAAGAATGGCGAAATGGGCAGTTAAATTAAGTGCCTATGACATCATATATGAGCCAAGAACAGCGATCAAGTCACAAGCCCTTGCAGACTTTGTGGCTGATTTCAGCAGCGACATACTGCCCGAAGTTGAACTAGAGGTCAAGCAGCTCGAAGAAGCTTCAGGCAGCTGGATATTGTACACAGATGGAGCATCTAACTTTAGAGGAACAGGATTGGGTGTGCTACTGAAATCGCCACAGGGGGACATTATTCCTCTATCTATTCATTGTGAATTCAAGGCTACTAATAATGAAGCCGAATATGAGGCTTTAATTGCAGGATTACAACTCGCTAAAGATATGGGTATCCAACACATTCAAGTTTTTATTGATTCCTTGTTATTAACTAACCAGTTCAATGGATCCTATGCAGCGAAAGGCGAAAGGCTAACCAAATATCTAGACCTTGTAAAACAATTAGCATTATCTTTTGAAAATTGCAGCATATCACAGGTACCTAGAGAGGAGAACGCAGAAGCTGATGCTTTGGCAAACTTAGCATCGTCTCTGAGGATCCCAGAAGGTGTCAAGATTCCCATAACTCACATCCTGACCCCAGCAATTGAAGAACAGGAGGTTAATGACGTCACAGCAGATAAAGATCAAGAAATGGTGGATTCACAGGATCCTCAAGGATCCTGGACATATCCTATCAAGAAGTTCATCCTAGAAGGAGAAATTCCAAAAAACGAGAACCCCAGAATTTTCCGAACAAAGGTAATCCCGTATTCAATAATAAATGGCATCTTATACAAGAAATCTCTTGCAGGTCCGTACTTGAGATGCTTGGAGCAGCCTGAAGCACAAGCAGTACTTCAGGATATTCATGAAGGAGATTGTGGCAATCACACTGGGGGCAGGTCACTATTTTCCAAAGTATTAAGGACAGGATACTACTGGCCTACTATGAAGAAGGATGCGATGGCTTTTGTTCAGAAGTGTGATGCATGTCAGCGGCACGACAATATCCTCCATCAGCCCGCTGAGCCGCTCCATTCAATATCATCTCCATGGCCGTTCATGAAATGGGGGATGGACATAGTTGGTAAGCTGCCCGTAGCACCTGGAGGAAAGGTCTTCATGTTGGCCATGACAGACTATTTCTCTAAGTGGATTGAAGCTGAAGCATTTGTTCAAGTTAGAGAAAAGGAAGTGATTTCCTTCATTAAAAGGAATATCCTAACAAGATTTGGAATCCCATCAGAAATAGTATGTGACAACGGATCTCAGTTTATTGGAAAAAGAACGACTGGCTTTTGTGAAGCATGGGGCATCAAGATGGTAACTTCGACTCCCATACATCCACAAGCTAATGGTCAAGCAGAATCGAGCAATAAGATCATCATCAATAATCTTAAGAAGAAGCTAGGAGCCAAAAAAGGGAAATGGGCTGAAGAGCTACCATTCGTATTGTGGGCTGACAGAACAACTTCCAAAAGTGCCACTGGGCGGACACCATTCTCCTTGGTATTTGGTTCAGAAGCTGTGATCCCTACTGAAATGGTGATGCCAACTGCTAGAACAAGCTGCCAAGATCCTGAGATTAATAATCAGAAGCTCCTCGAAGATCTTGAAACAATTGATGAGATCAGAGATATTGCTAAATTTAGAATGGCGGCATACCAACAAAGGATAGCTAAGTCTTACAATAAGAATCTCAGAATCAGAAGATTTCAAGTAGGAGACTTGGTACTAAGAAAAGCTTTTCAGAATACTACCAATCCAGCTGATGGGAAACTTGCACCTAAGTGGGAGGGTCCTTACTTGATTGATTCAGAAGCTGGAAAGGGGGCATATAGATTGGCTACTATGGAAGGTGAGCTGCTCCCAAGAGCCTGGAACGCAATTCATCTAAAAGCATATTTTATGTAAGTGCCCTCTGGATCCTCTAAGCATCTCCAAGAATCCTTGTTTAAGCTTCGAAAACCTCAGGTATGACTTTGATTCTTATTTCGATTTCATATTATTATTTTTGTGGAATGGTTACTGACTTAGGCATCGGAGGGGTGTTAGCCAAGCTAACACCCACCCCTCACCAAGCCTTGAGTGTTTTGCAGAAGTTTCAAGCATCCTGTCATAAGCCAGAGGCTGATCACCTCTTCTAAGTCTAAAGCATTCTGAATGCGATCAAAGGTTTAGGAGGTTTTCACCTTCTCGTTCACTAATGGGAATCGCCTGGAGCGCAAGACCCTCGCCAGGAGCGCACGGTGGTCGCCTATGGTTCAAGGTGGTGCGACCAGTACATCCACGGGTGGCTGATAATTTCATCACTGTTGGCCATAGAGTGCATCTCAAAAATGGGTGGCAGACGTGTCATCCCAAAAAGATCCTAAGGTTTTTGGCATTTTCATGTCAACAAAGGTTTAGGCACTTTCGTGTCTCTCAAGTTTTAAGGGCTTGACCCTAGTTGGCTTAGTCCCAAGTATTATTTGAGCTTGACCTCAGTTTAACAAAGGTTTTTAATGTTTTCACATTAACTAAGGGCTAGGCACACTAGTGTCTCTCAAGTTCATGGGCTTGACCCCAGTTGGCTTAGACCCAAGATTCATCAAACACCTTGTGCCATGAAGCAATCAGAATAACTCAACCTTTGTTTGACTCATTCTCAAATATTCAAGATTTGTTAATAAAACTTTATCAAGTTTTATTCAAGGATCCTTGAGGATCCCTGAAGATCTCGACTACTGCGGCATGTGGAAAGCTCTTGAACAGGTGACAGTGGTAATGTGAATATTATACGTTTTTACTAACTTAATATTGAGAAACATCATGGTTTGTTAATTTTGGCAAGTTTTATAAACTTTTAAGTTTTTAAACTAAGTTATGATATTGAGCATCCCACAGGATCCTCATTCAAATATTTTTTCAGAATTTACTACAAAACTTAAACATACACAACACACCATGATGATCAAAATACTGCTAGATTATATATATGCAGGTAGTTAAAGAAGTTGACCCCAGGCTTCGTCTTGGAACCCAAGATCCCTCCACCTGAGGCCAACCATATTGTCTAAGGAGCTTGGACTTCGCCTTGAAACTCAAGGTCCCTCCATCCAAGCTCCCAAAAGTCGAAGTACCATTGTATCTGTTTCACCACAACCATTGTTTTAAAAAAACATCAACCAAATAGAACAACCAAAAAACGTGGGCTCCGACCTAGTCAAGATTGCCTTCATCGCCCACTTCCTTCTCACCAGCCGCCACCTCCTTGCCCTTGCCCTTGTCCTTCTCGCCACCAGCTTCCCTGTCTGCCACCACGACCTCCGGCTCAGTCTCCTTAGCCACCTTCCCAGCAGCTGCATCCCTCTCAGCCATCAGCCTTTTAAGGCTCACCTCCCAATCTTTGACTGGCCAGCTCTCTGGAGTGAAACCTTCAACCTGCGCACTTTTGGCCATCTCAATCATGCATTCAAGCACGCTGATGGCAGCTGAAGACTTGGCATTTTGATCGGCCAGGTTCAAGGCTTCGGCAGCAGCAACTTCTTGCTCCTTGAGCTGCTTCTCGTGGTAGCGGTTCTTGCTGGCAGCTATCTTACCCATCTGCTCGATGCGGAGCAAGGCTTCATCAAGTTTAAGCTCAGAGGACTCGAGCTTCTGCTCAGCTGCTTCCAACTTGCCCTCCAGTTCAATGAGTTCGTGGCTCAGCTTGTCAATACCCTGCACCAAGTCAAAATGGATCAGAATCAACAAGGGAAGTATTCTAACTATAATTCTAACATACTTCTCTATTATTAAACTATACTTACAATGTTCACCACAGCTTGCAGTGAGAGCAACTTGTTGGCTGCTGCAACAGGAGGTAGACCATCAAAACTATCCACATTGATGGTGGTGTCGGAGACATTTGCGCTTCTTGGCGGATGAGGTCTTGGAGCGAGTGCTGGGAGGCTTGAACTTGGGGATCGAAACTTCCTGAGGTGCTTTGCTGCTGGTATCCTCACTCTTCTCCTTCTTTGCGATTAAAGATTTCAAGTCCCGGAAAGAGAAGTTCGAAGCAGAGCCTGGAGCTTCATCAAAATTAAACCAAGATCAGTTTTAAACAATAAGACTCAGCTCAAAGGAAATTAAAGGCAAATACATTCAAGTACCTGTAGACATGGTTCTTGAGGGACTGTGAGATTGCTGGGAGATGGTTCGAGCACTTGAAACGCCTTCGGGCAGGCAGCTTCTTTCTGCAATCGGGATGTTGTAAAGTTCCTGGAGCTTCTTGGAAGAATCTCGAGCAGGCTTGATTAAAGCTTCAAACTTGGGAGCTGCGAAGACAAAGAACAAACATATCAGTCAAAGAAATTGAAGAGTTTACAGAATCAAAGCATCACAAAAAACTCTTCCTACCCCTGACAACCCATTGGGTAGGAAGGTTCTTGCAACCAACTAGACTACTCCTTTTGACAAAGAAGAATTGACATCTCCAATCGTGGTCATTGTGAGAAACCCTCGGGACCATCTGGGCTTCTCCGGTTCTAGTTTTCAGGACGAATCTGCTGTTGCCATGAGTACCCAGCCGATACACCTTGTAGATTTCGGCGACCCCGATGTTCAAATTGCGGGTTTCGTTCAGGTGATGAAGGGAGAAAAGAATTCGCCATATCATGGGCATGACTTGGGAATAGGCAAGATGGGTGACTGAGAAAAACTCGTTAACTAAAGCCGGAAAAGGGAATGTCATACCAAGGAGGAAGGGGTAGTAGAGAAAGCAGACCCACTCGTCAGAAATATGATCGGCCTTCAAAGATGGGTCGTACGGACGAAATTCAGCCTCAGCAGGGAAGCTCGAGGATCGCTGCAACATCTCGATCTTTCGATCGTCGAAGTTGCAGGTTTCCTCCTCCGTCGCCGGGAGGAGTCCCTGATCAGTAAAGTCGTCGGCCACATTGTCGGAGACAGTGGCCGAGGATCGGAGTATTTTCTTCCCCATGATCGATAAAGTTGAAGAAAGAAGAGACGAGAACTGACCCGTGGAGATCGGAGAAGCTCTAGGGTTTTACCGAGGAAGAGATGTGCGAAACAATGAGGAGAAGATGGGGTTATAAAAGAAAATTCCAACGGGAGATTCGCTTGGAAGTTGGGCCGATTAATGCTCTACTTTATCATCATTGTTCTGCAGATAAGTCTGAAAATATTTCAAATCTTTGACAGCTGGCTTGCATGCGCCATCCGTAAAAAATTTGGGGGCAATTGTTGGTACCGGATTTCAGGAGATCTTGAGCAGCTCGCATCAGCTCGCAAGCACTTCGCTGTAAGGATCCTGAATTATATTTCTTCGCTAACGATTGCTTTTCCCCTTTTGTTTGTTATTCGCAGGTTAATTCCAACATGAATCACGTGTCCTAAAGACTCGGTCAACTAACAGAAACGTGGACTAAGTGGACTTCAAACGGCTATGAGGGAACGTGGAGTTAGTTGCTAGTTTTTAGGAGATTAGTTATTGTTGTAATCTTATATATATGTATCGAGCTATAGGAACACACACACAACTTACGTTCTGGCAATCCTCTGTAACACTTAGAATACAAGCTCACAATCATTGTACTCGAACATTTTTCGATTATATAAAAGTTTGAGGCAGCAGGCACTTTAAGCCGGCTCCGGAGGTTTTTTGCTAGGCTCCTTGAGGATACTCAAGGATTCCTGGATTTTTCCCTCGTTACATCCTCGTGTCAATCTCCAAATTTACATTTTCATCTCTATTAACATCAAACACTCTACCTCACTTACAAAGTTTGATCAACTAATTGCTTAGGCAGTTTTTGACCAAAACAAGAGTGTCGGAACCTATTAGGCCAAAGCATGTCACATCCTGCCAAGAACCATTAATAACTTTGATTAGTCACGGTTGTAATTTCCCTATCTGGAAACGAGAGCTACTCCATTATATTTTATCAAGAACAATGTGATTCTATGTTTTACAAAGATCCTCGATGTTTTATGATTCTCTAATGACATACACAACAAGCATTTGTATTCGAAATTGATTATCAATCATGTCTTATCACTGGCCTCACAAACACTATTCTTTCTCTTTAGCATGTCAACTCGTTTTCGTGGTCAGCGCAAGGGCAACAAGGACCGTAAGATGGCCTCTTTAATCGCCACCCAAATGGCAATCGTCATTCCTAATATGATGGTTCAGCTTCAACAAGGTCTGAATACTAATCACAACAATCACGATGCCACTACTAATTGCTCATTCAAACATTTCAACTCATGTAATCCTCCTAAATTCTCTGGATCTGAAGGCCCTACCGGTCTACTCCAGTGGTTCAAGGGTATGGAAAACACCTTCACCAATAGCGAGTTCCCCGAAAACTTGAAAGTCTGTCGTGCTAGCAGTTATTTGACCAAGAAAGCTCTTACTTGGTGGAATGGCGAGAAACGACTCCATGGTTTTGATAACTCTATGGCTTTACCTTGGAGTCAATTCAAGGATATAATCAAATAAAAATTCTGCCAGCGTAGGGAAATAAATATGCTCGAAGATGAATTTCATGACTTGGAACAAGACAGTGGAGAAAGTCAAGCTTATATGGACCGTTTTCAAGAACTAAAACTCTTGTTATCTGATATGGTATTTCCTGAATATCGATGTATTGAAAATTACATTGGTGGTCTGCCTATGATCATCTAAAACACTCTTTGCGAAAGTAAACCCCCAACTCTCGACGAAGCCATGCGCCTTGCTGGAAGGTTGACTGATAACCATGTTAAAGCCGGGAACTTGAATAAAAAAGGGTCTAAGAAGGAAGTAAAAACCAAGAAAAGGGGGAAGGAAAAGGAGTTTAATGCTGAGTCCTCATCTGCAAAATCAAATAAAAGAAAGAGGAATGCTAAAAACTTCACTGTAACCACCACTCCTACCACCGCTACTCCTTCCAAACCTGCTGCTCCTCCAGCCAAGAAACCCTATACTGGACCCCATCCTCAATGCAACACTTGTAAACGTCATCACCCTACCACTGTTGCTTGCTGGAAATGTTTCAATTATGGACGCTTTGGTCACCTGGTCAACACTTGTCGTCTTACAATTCAAGCTCAACCTTTAATGGCCCAGCTCGTGGCTCAACGACCTGCTCAACTTTTAAATGCTCAATTTCCAAACATCCAAGCCTACTACAATTGTGGAGACCCTGGTCATCTCCGCAATACCTGTCCCAGACTTGTAATCACCAACTCTCCGATCAACAATAATCGTGGAGCACCCGCACGTGCTTTCAACATCAATACCAACCAAGCTCAGGTTAACCGGGAAGTCGTTAACGGTACGTTCTTAGTCAATAATCATCATGCTTCTGTTTTATTTGATTCGGGTGCCGATAAGAGTTTTGTTTCTTTGGACTTTGAACCTTTACATGCTATGCCACGTACTATTCTTAATCCTTCCATTTCGGTCGAAGTTACGGACGGGAAGCCAGTCACTCTCAATTCCTTAATTCGTAACTGCACTTTAAACTTCAAAGATCACATCTACTCTATCGATCTAATACCTATGATTCTCGGGAGCTTTGATATTATCATTGGCATGGATTGGTTATCTCGACATCACGCAAAACTCGTTTACTTTGACAAAATCATCTGTCTACCTCGTCCGGATAATCAAGTCCTAGTGGTTCATGGCGATAAACCATCAAGCGGGTTGAAGCTTATGTCCTATACTAAAGCCCAAAACTACTTACGCAAGGAGTATGTAGCATTTCTTGCTCATATCATGGAAGTTCGGGAGGAAGAAAATAAAATCGAAGACATCCCAATCGTTCGAGATTTTCCTGAAGTCTTTCCTGAAGACATAAAGGGTCTACCTCCCATTCGTCAAGTCAATTTTTTAATCGACCTTGTTCCTGGTGCCACCCCCGTTGCAAAGTCGCCGTATCGCCTAGCACCCTCGGAAATGCAGGAGTTATCTAAACAACTCCGGGAACTTTCCGACAAAGGCTTCATTCGACCTAGTTCCTCACTTTGGGGAGCACGTGTCTTATTTGTCAAGAAGAAGGATGGTACATTCCGAATGTGTATCGATTATCGTGAACTCAATAAACTTACCATTAAGAATCGATACCCATTACCTCGAATCGATGACCTTTTTGACCAACTTCAAGCACCCGTTACTGTCATTTTGAATTCACTGTTATGCCATTTGGATTGACAAACGCACCTGCAGTATTCATGGATCTCATGAATCGCGTTTGTAAACCCTATCTTGACAAGTTTGTCATCGTCTTTATTGATGATATCCTCATTTACTCTAAATCAAGAACCGATCACGAAACTCACCTACGTCTAATTTTGGAACTCCTAAAGAAAGAACAACTTTACGCCAAATTCTCTAAATGTGAGTTTTGGCTTAAGGAAGATCAGTTTCAAGACACACTGTCAATGAAGAAGGTATCGATGTCGATCCTACAAAGATTCAAGCCATAAAAATTTGGAGTATCCCACGTACCCCTACTGAAATCCGTTCATTTCTTGGACTAGCAGGTTATTATCGACGTTTTATCTCAAACTTTTCCAAAGTCGCAGTACCACTCACTGCCCTAACACAAAAAGACAGATCATTCGAGTGGGGCCCTGCTCAGGAAGAAGTATTTCAAACTCTCAAACAAAAGTTATGCAACGCTCCTATTTTAACTCTTCCTAATGGAAACGATGACTTTTTCATTTACTGCGATGCCTCACGTCTAGGCCTCAGTTGCATTCTCATGTAATGAGGAAAAGTGATCACCTACGCTTCAAGGCAACTCAAAGTTCATGAAAAGAATTATACAACGCACGATCTTGAACTTGGTGATGTTGAATTTGCCTTGAAAATTTGGAGACACTACCTTTATGGAACCAAAGGCATAATCTACAATGATCACAAAAGCCTCCAGCACATTTTCAATCAAACGGAACAAAACATGCGCCAAAATCGTTGGGTTGAACTTCTGAACGACTATGACTGCAATATTCTCTACCACCCAGGTAAAGCAAAAGTTGTGGCCGATGCACTTAGTCGTAAGGAACACCTCAAACCAATTCTTTTTCAACAGATATTAGTTACAGAGGGTAACATATACGAAGAAATATCTTGTGGAGCTGAACTTCAACTAGAAACTAAACCCAATGGTCTCCTTTATTTCATGAATCGTCTCTGGATTCATAACCGAGACAATCTTCGTACCACCATCATGATTGAGACTCACAAATCTCGTTATTCCATTTATCCCGGTGTAGATAAAATGTACCAAGATCTTCGTACTCATTATTGGTGGCCTGGAATGAAGAAAGACATCGCGCTCTTTGTAGCTAAATGTTAGAACATGTTATGATGTCTAATGCTAGGTCTAGGTGTTTTGTCTTTGTATTAGTCGTTTTGTAAGTTCCGGTCCCAGCGTACCAGTGGACGAACCAGATGGTACGCAACCACGAACCATCTGGTACGTGGGTTAATTGGGACGTCGGGCAGAACCATATAAATAGTTTTAGCTCTTGTGTTTCAGAGTAGTTGTGAGAGTATGAGACTCTAACTACACACCTGCTTGAAAATGGATTTCAATGTGGCAAAGTGGATTGCACACTGTTTTCAAAGAAGTTTGGGAAGGATCTGCAGCTTTTCCAAGTTTATGTGGATGATATTATCTTTGAAAGCACCAATGACAAATTATGCAAAGAAGTTGAACGTGTCATGCAAACGAAGTTCGAGATGAGTTCTATGGGGGAGATGGGTTTCTTTCTGGGTCTTCAAGTCCATCAATCTGCCCAAGGCATATTTTTGCATCAAACAAAATATGTATCTGATATTTTGGCTCGTTTTAAGATTGGACTTGTTCGGATTCCAAGTACACCTATCCAGGTTTCACATGGCCTTAAAGCAGACTAATCCGGTGACAATGTTGATCCGACATTGTTTCGTGCCATGATCAGTTCCCTGATGTACTTAGCTGCTTCTCATCCTGATATTATGTTTGATGTGTGCTTGTGTGCTAGGTACCAGGCAGCTCCCAAGGCTTCACATATGCTAGTAGTAAAATGGATTTTTGTTTATTGAAGGGTAATCCAGATTTCGGTATCTGGTACCCTAATGATAATAAGTTCGAGTTATCAGCTTATTCTGACTCGGACTACGGCGGCTGTAAAATCAATTTCAAGTCTACTACTGTCAGATGTCAGTTTTGGGGGGAGAGGCTCGTGTCATGGAAATGCAAGAAACAAACTTCGGTTGCAACGTCTACTTCTGAGGCGGAATATGTGGATGCTTCAAGTTGTTGTTCACAAGTTCTGTGGATTCAACAGCGTTACGCGACTATGGTTTGAATTTTCTGACTACTCCCATTTACATTGATAACTCAGCTGTTATTTCCATCATGAAAAATCATTTTCAACATTAAAAAACTAAGCACATTGACATAAGATATCACTTTATCCGTGATTGCTATGAGAAGAAACTAATTGATTTCCAGAAAATTCACATGGATTTTCAAAGAGCTGATTTATTCACAAAAGCGTTCGATAAAACTCGCTTTCAATTTTTATTGCAAATCAATGGGGTTACTCGGTTGAATGCCAAGTAAACTGGTTCAGTTGATCGTTTTTATTTTTTTTAATGATTCTTTTGGTTTTTTGCTTTTTAGGGGAGAATTATGGAAAAATACAAAAATAGTGTGTTTTCTTGTATTCAAAAATGAAAAAGCATAAAAGAAATGGAAAAATTAAAAATTGAGAAATGTGATCCAACCTTGTGAGAAATGATAGTACATCAGTGAATGCTACTGACCATGGATAAACTAGATTGAAAGGCTGTAGGTTCTTGTTTGTTTCATTGAATGTGTCAATTAAATTTCTGATACTTGCTAGTATGATATAAACATAATGCTTGTCTGAAATCTATGGTGTAACATGATTCTTGTGGTTGTGTAATCTTGATATTAGCTGAAAAATACAAAAGGAGAATAAATAAGTGTTATAGTGTATGCATGCGTTCTTTTGAAATATTTAAACTTGTTTGATTTTTTTTATTTTGTCAAACGATCGGACTTTCTTTGCGTATCGAAAGATCAACCTGATTGTTGTTCGTTTGACTTTCTGCTTTATTTTCATTGGTGTTTCATATAACTCATCGGACTTTCTTTTCGTGTACGTGAGTACCGACCTGATTGTTGTTGAGTTATACAATTTCAACTTGTTTTGCTTTCTTGTTTTCCTAAACAATCGGACTTTCTCTGCGTGCTCACAAGGCCGACCTGATTGTTGTTTGTTTAGGGTTCTGATTTCTTTTTGCATGAAACACTATGAACTGCTTATATCTGTAAATATTCTGTGATGAATAAAGGAAAAATCAAAAATATAATAACTCAGATTCTCAATTACTTGAATTTGTGGGTACCATGATTTCTGTGCTTGAAAATTATAACTAATTCATATCAGAAAGCAGTAAAAATAGATTTAATTTGACTGAAATAAACATGAAAATGTTGTATTCGTGGACTACTTGGCTTGCATGCTGATTAGTTTGAAATTGAAATGTGTTAAGTGTATCTCACTGGTATGATCTCATGTTGCGATCTTTCTCACAAAAACATAAATTATTGCATTTATATTTCTGTTTTCTGTTGATTCATCGTTTTAGAAAATTTCAAAAAGATTTTTGGTGTGTTTTAGCATAAGTTCGAAAAATCAAAAAGATTTTAGTGTGTTTTGATATTAAGTTGCTAAAATTCAAAAATATTTTATTTCAGCTTTATTTTTGATCAATTGAATACAGGAATGACAAATATTTGTTGATAGAACCACAATCGAAGCTTGAAACAGCTCATCATGTTTCAATTTGAAAAGATTGGATTTTTGGGTGTAAAATGTCGAATTTAAAAGAACAAGGGTAAAATGGTAATTTTTCCGGAAATGTGGTCCGGACGTACCATGTAGTACGCCCGGCGGACCACTTCGCATATAAAAGGGAAAATGTGGTACGTCTTCTGCATTACCTGCGTACCACATTCTAAATCTCTCTGTGAACCCTAAATCACCCGACACTATTTTTGTTTAATTTCTCACTGTATAACGAACCTCTGCTCGAGATTTGTGTTGCTTCAGGTAGGTACGAGGATGGCACATCTGCTAATGGTCTTAGATTGCATTTTAATGATCTTAATCTCCTGATTCTTGGAGTTAAAGATTCGGTTTTTCGCGAAACCGAACCCGGGGTTGGTTAACGGGGTTAGAGACTATCTCAATGGGTTTTGAACACATGTACTAAATCGATTTTTGCTATAGATTGACACATTGTTGCTCGATTTCAAAACAAACACAATTTTGAGGGTAAAAATCACAATTGACACTTCGGGTGAACTGTTCTTCCGCCGTATCATATGGTACGCAGTGTACCAGATCTAAAACGTGCTCTAAAGTGGTCTGTATCTGGTACGTTTGACTTTCTGATACGTGGTCAACATTTTTGGTCCGTTCCGTACCAGATTGGTCCGTCTGACCAAAATGGTCCGTGACGTGGTCCGTTGACAAATTTTCAAAAAGTTCATCATTTGAGCATTTCAAGTCAAATTAGAGTCGATTGTAAGCAGTTTTGATTCTATCTCGTGATTTTAATGATAATCGTTGTTTGTGAATGTTACGGAAATAGCAACTTTAAAGTCTAATGACAAACACAACATTTGTGCTTATCTCGGGGCATCTGCAAAATGGCGATCTCATTTTGGAGGCATATTTGACTTTTTGCAACGATCGAGAGTGTATTATGTTGCTACTCACGAATGTAAACCATACAAAGATTTACACACTGTGTTTTGGACTTCTACCCAAGTGGACTGTTCGATGGTACCTTTTGTGATTCGTGCAAGGATTCTTCAAACTGATGTTGTTGTGTCTGAAGACGATGTTAGAAGAGTGTTGAGATTCAATGATCAACAAGCATTTCCAAAAGAGTTTGATCAGATTAACATGGTTGCTTTGCTGAGAAGGGTGAAGTATGATGGCAATCTATATGCTACCTGGTTTCTTAAAGCGAATCTGAGTCCACTGTATAAATATCTGATGCACGTGATAATCAGGTGTTTTGGTTTTCGACTGAGGAGACATGAAGAATTTGATATGAAGGTTTTGTCTTTCTTTACTGCTTTGGTGATGAATCGTGAATTCAACTTTTCTGGATGGATATTCGACTACATGAAGGAGAACATTTGATCGAAGCACAACAAGAGTGTTATGTGTCCCAGGTTTCTTCAAATGATCTTAAATGATCTGCATCCTAAGCTTCCAAAGAATCCTGATGATGTCTTACTATTGAAGCACATGAATGAAGTTGATGTGGGGAAGTTGCCAGTTTATCAGAAAAGAAAAGAAGCAAATGTGGCTCCTCCGGTTAAAGGATTGATTGGCCATTTGGCAAAACCTAACTATGTGGCTCCGGCTGATGGTGCTATAAGACATCCTGATAGTACTGATGATGAACTGGAATATGACGAAAATGGTAACCCAGTCGAGGAAGATGAAAATGAAGAAGATGAGCAAGATGTGCAACTCCAACAACCAGTAGAACAACAACCTGATGTTTTTGGACCTGTGCAACAACACCAACAACAACAAACTGAACAAGTTCAACAAGATCTAATTATCCCTAAAAGAGATGATGATGTAGCTGGTTCAAAAGCTGTTTCTGAAGATGATGATAATGAAAATTCTTCTGATACAAGTTCTGATTCTGGTGAATATGTGGAAATATTGCATAATTCCATAGGTATTACGGTGAAGAAAGGTTCTAAAGCTCATCTTGCTTATCTGACTTCAAGAAATGAAGATATTTCTAGATTTGAGCATCTGTCAAAACGATCTGTTGATAGAGAAGATGATGATGATCCATCTTATACTCCATCTATGGAGGAATCAACGAGATAGACAGTGACTGCTGACAAAGGAAAAGCCCCGATGGTATCTACTGGCAGACGTGTGAAACATATGTCTAGGCCAAAGATGATGGTGAAATAGGGCTCGTTCCTTGCTGATGCTAGAAAAGCTGGAAGCCGTCCGCCTAGTAAGAAGCAAAAAGTTGCTACAAAGTCTTATATTCCAAGTCAACCAACCATAACAACTGCAAATGTTCAAAGTTCTAGTGGTCCATCTGTTAGAAGATTGATTGTCAGAAATTCTTCGAGTTCTGCTTCTGCTTCATCTACTACTTCACCTACAACATCAACAATCTCGTCTACTGACTTAAAGCTTGCTTTCCATCAAACTATACTTGATGAGTTAGAGTCTACAAATCGTCAGCAAGCGAATGAAATTCAAGGATTGAAGAATACTGTTAAAGAGTTGATATCTTGTGATCAGTCAAAGGATCGTGAGATTGCTCAGCCACAATAAATCTCTCTCTCTCTGTATGAGCAGCTAAACCGTTTGTTAAAAGCTTTACCTGCTCAGGGGAAGATGAGACCAAATCCTAAAGAATCTTGCAGAGAAGAAGATGATGGGTCAAGGCATTTGAATGACATGGATGACCCGGAAGGAGGTGCTAGTGGAGATGGTTCTGGTGTTGCCGGTGCAGCTGGAACATCTGCTGCTGCTGGAACATCTGCTGCTGCTGGAACATATGCTACTGCATCTCAGGGGGAGTCGTCGGGTAAAGATGTATGTGATGTGACTCCAATTACAAGAGTTTCTATTGAAGAAGGAGAGTTTTTACATCAATATTCGAAAGAGCAACTTGCTACGATATATGCTCTAAATATTGAAGATGTTGATAAAGTTCCTTTCGCTGAGCCTCACAAAGAAGAAGATTCAGATGATGAGTTTGTATATGAAGAGGAGCATGTGGAGGTTGAAGATATGACTGCAGGAGAATATCCAGATGATCCGAAAGTCTATGGGAATTTTACTGATAATGATCAATCTGGAGGATTCAGTTTCTTTGCAAGAGATGATGAGGAAGAAGTTGAGAAGGAGTTTAAGAAACAACCTGAAACTGCTGAATCTGATAGTTTTTCTGAATAACAAGAGAAAAGAGGGTTGTTTGATGAGTGGATGAAGGAACAAAAGTCGAAGAAGATACATGTGGTGAAACCTACAAAATCTGTTGATCAGAAGAAATTATTTGAAAACAGAGATGTAGCCACTGGTAATATTATCAGTTGGATGTTCAACTCGCAGCTCAAGTGTTATGCTGTCAAGAAAGAATTTGACATAATCTACTTGAAGAATGCAAAAAGATTTGATACTTTGCATATCTGCTATGTGAGGGAATTACTACAAACCCATTTTTGAATTATGGTGAACATCCTTCGGCCGAATTTTTCCAAAACAAGTTGCTTGAAGAATGTCAAAAGCGATTCAGATTTTAATCCGCAAAGGCCGAAGTATACTTATCTTCCAACAGATATTCATCCGAAAACTTGAAGAGCAGTTATGGTATTAAAGTACAAAAAGCTTATTCAACTCAAGAAGATACCTTTGAAAAGGCTAGAGTAGAATTTCATAAAGACTTTGAGATGGTGGTACTATGATGAGTATACAGGAGAAGTAGCGATTGTTGTCAAAGAAGAGAACAAGGTGGTTAGGATCTTCGGTCCGATGTGGTTGATTAACCTGTCTGAAGCAGATATAGACAAGCTCTATCACAACAAAATTATGTACAAGGCTGAGGATGCTGAGCAAGCCTTGCAGTTTCAAAGAGTGATAAGAGTTTGCTATGCTTTTGGGATTCATGCTGGAAATAACCGAAGACAGTATTGGAATGAGATGAAGAAAAAAGCTTTTGAAGACTAGCATAAGACAAGGGGGAGTTTGTTAGAACATGTTATGATGTCTAATGCTAGGTCTAGGTGTTTTGTCTTTGTATTAGTCATTTTGTAAGTTCTGGTCCCAGCGTACCAGTGGATGGACTAGATGGTACGCAACCACGGACCATATGTTACGTGGGTTAATTGGTACGCCGGGCATAACCATATAAATAGTTTTAGCTCTTGTGTTTCAGAGTAGTTGTGAGAGTTGAGTTCTTAACCGTGTGAAATCTGTAGTGTTTTGCTCTCTGTTCTCTCTCTGTAACATTGAGCTTGTTATCAATCAAACGGAACGTTATTTACCTCGTGTATTACCGAATCAATCGTGATCATTCATTAGTAAGATCCTTCTCTGTGTTTTACACTAAATGTATTACTTGCTCCAAAGTCAAAGCTGAACACCAAAGACTATTTGGGTTACTCGAACAACCAGAAATACCTGTCTGGAAATGGGAAAACATCTCAATGGATTTCATCACTAAACTCCCGCATACTTCTAGTGGTCATGATAGCATTTGGGTCATTGTCGACCATTTAACCAAATCTGCTCACTTTCTCCATATTCGTGAAAACGATGGAGCCAAGAAACTAGCTCATATTTACCTCATTTTTGGCAATATTTTCAATCTACCTTGGGAACTCGTTTGGATGTCAGCAATGCCTATCATCTACAAACTGATGGCCAGACTGAACGCATAATCCAAACTCTAGAGGATATGCTTCGCGCTTGTGTCAATGATTTTGGTGGAAATTGGGATTTCCATCTACGTTGGCCGAGTTTTCGTATAACAATAGTTATCACTCGAGCATCGGTATGGCACCTTTTGAAGCACTTTATGGTAGAAAATGTCGGTCACCTGTATGTTAGAGTGAGATTGGTGAAACCCAAATCACTGGTCCCGAACTATTATAAGAAATGTCTGACAAAATTTCTCAAGTTCGCAATCATTTACTCGCTTCTAGAAGTCGTCAGAAAAGCTATGCCGATAAACGACGAAAGCCCATTGAATTCAAAATCGGCGATTTAGTCCTTCTAAAGGTATCCCCTTGGAAAGGTATCGTTCGATTTGGCAAGAAAGGGAAACTAGTACCTCGTTATGTAGGCCCGTTCAAAATTCTCGAAAAAGTCGGTAAAGTAGCCTATCGACTCGAACTACCTCCTGAGTTAGCCAATGTTCATCCTACATTTCATGTGTCAAATCTTCGCAAGTGTCTAGCTGATGAAAATCTTCATGTTCCTCTAGAAGATATTCATATTGACGAATCCATGCAATTCGTTGAGAAACCCGTAGAAATCATGGATCGCGAAGTCAAACAACTCAAACATAGTCGCATACCAATTGTCAAGGTTCGTTAGGAGTCTAAACGGGGATCAGAGTTTACCTGGGAACATGAAGACCAAATACCCTCATTTGTTCAGACAGTCTTCTCGAATTTAATTTCGCGACGAAATTTCCTAAAGTAGGGGAGACTGTAACACTTCGGTTAAACCGTTTGTAAATACCTGACCCGTTTCCTATCATGGTTGATAATCAATAAAGGACCATTTCACATTTTATATTGTTATTTCATGTATATCATGATTTAATCCTTGAATCACAATATTCGTGACATTCGATGTTTCAATTTTTCACAAATCGGATCCATAACTCAATCATTTTTGTTATATATGCAAAGCTGGAAAACTTTAGCATTCTTAACATGTATAATACTTGTGGGTAATACTTGTCATACACACAAGTGAATATGTGTGAAGTTTCGTAAAAGTTCATGGTTTAAAACAAAAATAGCAAAAATACGAGTTTTCGTGTGATTTCGGTATTAACCGGGAGTTCGTACATTCCAAAAATTCTCATTCTATTATTCCACAACATCATATTTAATGAATTCTATATCACAAATCAATATAATAAATTATGTTAAATTTTAGTGAAATTTGATGATTTTCCATAATTTTTAACAAATAATATATAAATAAATGTATATAAATTACATATTTTATATCTCGTTAAACGTATCCCGAGTCTTATAAATCTTAAGAAAGTATTCTAATATCATGTTAAACCTAAAACATTGATTACATCAAGGGATACAAAGGTGAAACACATAAAACAAAAGTTGAGAGACTAAAAATGCAAATTATTGAAAGTTATAAAACGCACGTATCCCTATATCCTTAAGCATGTCCCGAGCCTTAGAAACTTTTATAAACATGTTTTATAATGTTTTGGTGCATAAAATAACAGTTTTGTAGAAGTTTAGGGTTCCAAATACAATTAATAAACCTCTGGGACCAAAACTATCATTTGGCCAAAGTGGGCCGCGTATCGCGCTGGTCCCTCCTCCTCCTTCGCGATAAGCGATGACCCTTGGTCAACAGAAAACACATCAGCTCATTTTTTGGCCAGGTACTTCAACTAGTTGCCCAAGTTTGATCTAGATAATTCGTCTAGTCACCTAGGACACCTGGAGGACTCATATGCGCTCCTAAACACTATAAAAACGCAATCAAATCTCCATCCAAACTCACCAATTCACTCAGAAACCACCTCAAAAACCCCTTTTCTGGCCGAACTCTTCATCCGCTCAATACGAGCTCCTCGATTCAACTTTGAAGCTGAAATTCAGTAGTAAAGCTCCTTTAGGTATGCTTAACGATGACATCTTTCAGTTTTGTCAAATTCAAATTCTAAGTATGCTTTTTAAATTCATGTCAAAATTAGGGTTCTTGAGATAAATCTTTAATTTTGAGCAATTGGGAAGGTGTTAGGGTCTGAAATATTGAGGGATACTATGTTTTAACATATATTAAAGAACCCCTAAGTCAATTTCATGATATCTAATCATTTGGTATTTTATATAAAATTATGCCGAAATTAGGGTTTTCGGGTCGTTGTTCTGCCAGAATTAGATAAACGGTGTTGAATTAAGGTACCATAATTTTTTTAATATTATAATATATTATTAAGAATAAAACCGTAAGTTTATTTCAAAATCTAATGAGTTTTGATATTTATTTAATATTTATGCATAAATTAGGGTTTTCGAGTCATTGCTTTGTCAAAACTGGATAAACGACATTGAATTAAGGTTTTATATTTTCAAGAATAACATAATACAATATTATAAATAAAACCCTAAGTTTATTCCAAAATCTAATGAGTTTGGGTAATTATTTAATTATTTTACCAAAATTAGGGTATTGAATATATTTATTTAATAATAAATAAACCAGAAAGTATTAAGACTTGATTTTTGACATTTCATCCTAACTAGGAACAGAAGGGTAGATGCATGTACACTGGGTTTTCTGGCAAAGCGGGGGTGTCGCATAAATCCTAACTAGGAACTGGCATACCTCACTGGGCGATCCCGGGTTGAGCGTTTACTTATAGGAATGTGCGTCTTCATATTATCACTAAACCCTAATTTACCTATAAAAGGGTAAAATGGTAATTTTGACCTAATCAAATATAGAACTTATCAAATACTTAGAACTTGGTTCATTTTGGTTTCCTATATTCATACACCTTATTTGATTCATTAGGATAACCTCCAAGTTACTTATCTTTCCCAATTCGGCGTATCTCTTATATTCTATCTCCTTATCAAGTGAGTATTCATAGCCCTTTTCTTTTTTATTACTTTGGGGTGCAACATGTATCTCTATCTCAAACTCCAACACTATATTTATTTCTCTAAAACAAATTGCAAATCCTATGCTCGTTATGTGTGTTTTAGATGTGTTGAACTTGTTTGAATTATGGATGTTGTTGTGCTCAAACTCAAACTCTAAGCGTACTCATTAACACACCAAGCCGGGGTAACAATAATAGATCTGTTGGTATGACAACCCACCCGGTAAATTGAAACGTATTTTCAATGGGTGATTGGAAACCTAATTGTCAAGGGTTTGATACGCTCTTATTTTCTCTATTTCATTACTTGTTTAACATATTCTTTGAATGTTCACTTAACACATAGATCGCATGCTTTATACTAATATTATATATTAAACCTGTGTTTACTCACCAACTACTTTAGTAGTTGACATTTTATACATGTTGCAGGAAATCATGTTTGAGCCCGTTTGTGATCACTATAGAATGCTGGACCTAGTTAAAAGACGTTTAAATTACAGTACTTATGTTAGTTATGTTTTGTATGTTTCTTGTTTGTAAGATACTTCAAATAAATGAATAAAAAGGCATGTTTAAGTATATTTCAACTTTAATTTAGTTGTCATGAGCATCTGGACAGTCATCATGCCCCGACATATTCCGCCGTCTGTTGGGGTGTGACAGGCTTTTTGCCTTTAGTGGGGCTAGAAGCTTGGGGTTGGTCAGTGGGCATAGGTGGAGGAGACCAAGCAACCACAGTTTTTTGTCTTCTGAAAATGACAGGTGGGGATTTAGATGATGAGTGGGAATTGGTGGTTGTTTCGGTGGTAGACTTCCTCTTCTTGGATGAGTAAGTTTGAAGGGTAGAGGAAGTTGGGACTGATGTGGGCTCAGGGACTTTTGGGTAGATAGCCCTATCATCATGAGCAGGTTGCTTAGTTGCAGCAACAGTTTTCGTTTGAACCTCAGCATTTGAAGGTTCACCAGAAAACTGCTTCGGAGTTGGCAAGGGATGGTCAGTGTCCCTTCCGAGAAAAGCTAACTTGTTAAGAGCCAGGTTTGAAAAAAGTCTTCTCATTGAGAAGTTTTTGATGTAAAATTGTGCCACCCAAATTGATTTTAGGCTACTTTTCTTTGAAAATGCAGGTAAGAAACCTAGGATACATATAAAAATAGGATGTTCACCCGGAGATTTCATAAGTAATTTTCCAGTTGATGTTCACCCGGAGATTTTCAAAAGTAATTTTCTCACAGGTTGAACCGGAACGTGAAACCGAAAATCAAAACACATGACTTTTTGAAAGAGACTTGTATTTTCATAGTTTGACAGAAGTTACTGACTATGAACTGAAATTGTTTCTGATTAACACAAATATTTTCTTTTTCTTTTTGTATCAAGAGACGAACCTTTCTTAAAAAAATTCTTTCTAAAAGCATTTTAATCAAATTTCATCATACCAATGGCTGTAATGAGGTAAAAGAATCTTGCCTCATCGAAAGCTTTTGTAAATATATCAACTAATTGGTTGTCCATGTGAACTTTAAGAATTTAAATCAAAGGTTTTTCAGCACAGTCTCTAATGAAATGATACCTAATGTCAATGTGCTTTGTTTTGGAATGCTTCATTGGGTTGTTGGTGATTAAAATGGCACGATTCCAGTTCCTATTCCTAAATATGCTAAATTTGTTAGAATCGGTTTTGGATCTAATGCTGAAAATTCTGAGGTCAATCAAAAGAAATCTCATAAATTTTAGAAGAATAATAACAAAAGTGTCAAATCTATTGACACAAAATCTGAGAAAGCTGATATTAAGCTGAAAGGCAAGTCTGAGGTTGGTGAATCTTCCACCACTCAAAAAATGTATTGTTTGAAAGAAAGTGATACTATTTTATCTGAGGTGGTTATTTGGACGAACCTGAGGTTCGGACGATGGTTATTTGTCAGACACACGAACTCGACCGAAATGAAGTTTTTGGTCAAAAATCATGATTTTGTGCATATTTGAGCGAGATTTTCAGTAGTCAATGTGATTTTAGCAATAGGAAGGTTTCAAGAATGAATTGCACTCGAAAAGCTCAATGATTGAATCATTTTTGATAGAAAAACACTCGGTTTTATCAAGAAAAACAAACACGATCAAAGCAAACACAATAAAGCAACCTAGATTTGCTCTGATACTAATTGAAAAATTGTAAGACGGATCTTACTAGAGGTTTGCTTGATCGTAAAGTGAGAACGAGATGAAAACGAGATGTAAATAATAGTTTGTTTTATTGAAATCAACAAAGACTCAATTACAAACTCTCAATGAAGCTCTCTAGAAAAACACTCTCAAAACACATAGTTAAGATCTGGTCTCTCTCAACTAGTCTCTCACCGTTACAACATTCAAAGCACAAGTTGCTATTTATACATGTCTGATGTTGGAACTTAAAATCTATGTGACTGACGCCACCAAATCTGTTTACTGAAGCATTCGACTGAAGAATCCATGTGAATTGATTCAGAGACGCGGGTTGTGATGCTCGAGGCTTGTAGTTTGGACCGAAGACCGTTTTCCGGAAAAATCAACAGTTCGGGTCAACGGTCAACGTAAAAGTCAACGGAAGATCGGTTCGAGCGAGTCAAGCTTCGGATTAATTAAATCAACTTTGATTTAATTAATATTTATGTTATTTGCCTTTCTTGTAATTTTGTTCAGTTTTTATGTTTTTCTGTTGTTAGTCACCCTCACTATATATAGTGAGGGTGCCCATTACAAGAAAGAGTCTCTGAGTGTGGAGATGATGAGTTTCTTTTAGAGTGTGAGATTTCCATTCTAGAGAGAGAGAGAGTGAGTCAAGGATTTCTAGAGAGAGAGTGTTGTCATGATTTCTTGATTGTAATCATTCGATAAACGAAATCATTCGACTTGTTCATCATCTTTCTCTTGTGTTTATGATTTCCTAGATTCATCTCCATCATCATCATCTTCGTCTCGGGTTTTCGAATCCGATCTTTGTTCTTGCTCAAGATCAGGATTCTTGATGTGAAAATCGGTCCTGACAAATGGTATCAGAGCGGGTACCGATCAGATTCATCTCACCGTGAATCTGGTCACTCGAATCTGATTTTGAGCTTGAATATGGTGAAGATTTGGAAACTCATATTTTAGAGACTTTTTCTTTTATTTTTCTTGTTTCTGGATGGATTCTGATGATATGGATGATTGATTCATGTTTGGGAATTCATTTAGATGTTATTTCATCTTCAACATGTTCAAATCAGTGAGAGAAATGATGATCCGAGCTGTTTTTCAAAACTGTTGAGTTTTTCCCGTTTTTGAAGATTTCCGGGTTTGATTCTCTGTTTTCTGGGCTATTCTTCATGTTTTTGGATGAAGTGAGGTATGATTCTTAGTGGAAAACGCGTTCCGGATCCATTTAAAGCATCCATTTCGTCTGAATCTCAACTGTTTGGACAGATCTGGAAAAACACACACTAGTATGTGTTTCATGGTGTTCTTCGTGTTCTTGAAGATTTCCAGAATTTGGGGCTGATTCGAATGGTTCTTGCTACTTTTTGGGATGTGTAAGTGGCCATAGCATATTCTACAACAGATTTGTGTCATTAATCACTCGTTTCCATTCATTTTCGGGACTGTTTCGAGAATCGAAGGGTATGTGTTCTTCATGTTCTTAGTGTTCTTCATGTTCTTAGTGTTTTTCATTTTCCAGATATATTCAAGTGTTTGAAGTTATGATGATTGTCCTAGCGGACTTCTTATGTTCTTAGCGAACTTGTTGAGGTTCTTAGCGGACTTTTTTAAAGCTTAGCGGACTTGATATCTTCTTAGCGAACTTGTTCCTTAGCGAACTTCAGGAGTGTCCTAGCGAACTTCTCAGACCTTTAGCGGACTTGTTAGAGTCTTAGCGGACTTGTTTTTCGTTAGTGAACTTGTCAACTGGTTCTTAGTTCGAGGCAATTTCAGAAGTTTTTGAACGTCCAGGGTCGTAGAGAATCAGATTACGAGTTCGTGGGTATAAAATTCGAAGGTTTTCGTCAAGTATTCGTTGAGTTATGGGCAAAATACGTTTTTCCGGTGATGGGTTACGTTTTTCCGGTGAGAAATTTAGGGTTTCAGTGCCGGACAGGTTTAAGGAGGAAGATGGGAGACATGATGACGTGGCGTGTGCTGGTTGGTCAGCAGAGAATGTTTCTCTCACCTGTTTGTCGGCTAGCCTCGGAATTCCTTTTCCGTTGTCGAGTTATAATTGGCGCAGAAGGAATTTCGATGGGTCCCAGGTAAGGAGAAACAACCGTTGAAAGTGCTTATTGCTGGTGCTGTCTGATTGGTGTTGATACCTGAAATGTGCGTCGTGTGAAGTATCGAACGAAGACCGAGTTCAAGCCAATTTAGGGTTGGCCGAACCTGGTCCGAACCTGAAGTTCGGACCGGCCGAACCTGGGGTTCGGAGGGAGTTCGGCCAGTCGTGTATAAATAGTAGTTTGGTCTTTGTTTTCAGGAGTTCTGAGCGTGCGAGATCTGTTAAGTGTGTGTTTCTGAGTGTGTTTCTCTGAGTCTGATTCTGAGTGTTTACTGATTGTAATTGTTCTTGTTTGATCAATAAAACAATCGGTTAATTACGTTTCGATGTCCGATTAGCTAGATCGAGTAGACGATCCGATGCTCACGCATTTTCAAGTGGTATCAGAGCTTTCTGGTTCACTCTACTGATCTGTGGTTGCTATTCTCGGATTATTGAGCGTTTACGAAGTGATCTCGAGTTTCGTTACGTGTTTTCAATCATTTCTGACGTGTGTTTTGTGTCAAAATTGTTCCTAAACCGTTTTTACTATCGAATTTTCTGATCCACCATATCGAGTTTCGTCAAAATCAGACCGTTTTTGCGAGTTTTTGAAAAATGTCTTCGAAGTTCGGAGGTAACTGGGCAAGCTCGGAGTAACCGCTCCGAACTTGAGGTTCGGAGGTAGCTCGGAGGTGTTCGGCGAGAGTTCGGTGATAGATCGGTCTAGGTTCGGAGTTTTATTAAAGTTCGGAGATAGTTTGAGGTTCGGTGAGAGATCGGAGGTAGTTCGGTGAAGTTCGGACTAGTTCGGAGGGAGATCGGAGGGTACAATAGGTTCGGAGCAGTTCGGACAGATCAGAATTTTTCAAATTTTTCAACGATGTCGGAATTTCAAGCTTTTGCCTCAATGCAAAGTGCTATGCAGACCATGATGAATTATGACAATGAAATCGGAACAAGTCAGAAAGTTCCCAAATTGTTGAAACTAGAAGATTATCAGAATTGGAAGAAACGATTTTCAGCGTATATCAGCACAAATGATATTGACTTATGGATTCCAATTAGGAAATTGTATGAAAAACCAAAAGAGGATGGAGAATCTAAGGAAATTGAAGATTTTGATGATGCTGAAAGAAAAAGTTATGAGCTTGAAAAGAAAGTTTATGGTTATCTTACTATGGCTTTACCTACTGAATTGCTTCATCAATTTAGCACTTGCAAGAAATCTAAGCAATTATGGGATGCTCTATCCGCACGATGTGCAGGGAATGCTGATTATAAGAAGAGTCGAAAGAAAGTTTTAAACAAAGAATTCGATAATTTTCAGAATTATGACAATGAAAACATCACTGCTCTAGTTTCAAGATTTTCACATTTGCTTAGTGAATTGAAGATTGTTGGAATTGAAAAATCTGATGCAGATTTAAAGGAAAAGATCATGGAAGCATTACCTGAAAAGTGGGAAAATTATGTTTTGCTACTTACTCATGACAAGGATTATCCTGCTTTAACATTTCACGAGCTTACTGGAAAACTTCATGCTCGGGAAATGGAAATGTTAAACAACAAAAAGTCAAGTGTTACTTTACAGAATCCGGAATTGTATCATGGTGAAAATTCAGCAAGCATAAATGCTAAAGCTAAACCAAATTTGAATTCTGCACCAAGTGTTGCTTTTCTAGCTGGAGCTTCAGGAAATTCTGATAATAATTCTTCAAGAGGTTGCAATTTCACAATTCCGAATATTTCAACTCAAAGTGCTTTCTCGGCTGAATCAACGGAGGATTGTGCCAAAATGATTTCTGCATTGATTTCATCATCTTTTGGTTTGATTCTCAAAAATGTTGCTGATGCAAAGTTAACTAGTGAGGATCTTGATGAACTTGATGATGATCAATTGACTGAATTGGATGTTTCGTGGCAATATGCTATGTTATGTCAACGGTCAAAGAGGTTTTTCAAGAAACATGGAAGACTATTTTAAAGCTTAGCGGACTTGATATCTTATGTTCTTAGCGAACTTGTTGAGGTTCTTAGCGGACTTTTTTAAAGCTTAGCGGACTTGATATCTTCTTAGCGAACTTGTTCCTTAGCGAACTTCAGGAGTGTCCTAGCGAACTTCTCAGACCTTTAGCGGACTTGTTAGAGTCTTAGCGGACTTGTTTTTCGTTAGTGAACTTGTCAACTGGTTCTTAGTTCGAGGCAATTTCAGAAGTTTTTGAACGTCCAGGGTCGTAGAGAATCAGATTACGAGTTCGTGGGTATAAAATTCGAAGGTTTTCGTCAAGTATTCGTTGAGTTATGGGCAAAATACGTTTTTCCGGTGATGGGTTACGTTTTTCCGGTGAGAAATTTAGGGTTTCAGTGCCGGACAGGTTTAAGGAGGAAGATGGGAGACATGATGACGTGGCGTGTGCTGGTTGGTCAGCAGAGAATGTTTCTCTCACCTGTTTGTCGGCTAGCCTCGGAATTCCTTTTCCGTTGTCGAGTTATAATTGGCGCAGAAGGAATTTCGATGGGTCCCAGGTAAGGAGAAACAACCGTTGAAAGTGCTTATTGCTGGTGCTGTCTGATTGGTGTTGATACCTGAAATGTGCGTCGTGTGAAGTATCGAACGAAGACCGAGTTCAAGCCAATTTAGGGTTGGCCGAACCTGGTCCGAACCTGAAGTTCGGACCGGCCGAACCTGGGGTTCGGAGGGAGTTCGGCCAGTCGTGTATAAATAGTAGTTTGGTCTTTGTTTTCAGGAGTTCTGAGCGTGCGAGATCTGTTAAGTGTGTGTTTCTGAGTGTGTTTCTCTGAGTCTGATTCTGAGTGTTTACTGATTGTAATTGTTCTTGTTTGATCAATAAAACAATCGGTTAATTACGTTTCGATGTCCGATTAGCTAGATCGAGTAGACGATCCGATGCTCACGCATTTTCAAGTGGTATCAGAGCTTTCTGGTTCACTCTACTGATCTGTGGTTGCTATTCTCGGATTATTGAGCGTTTACGAAGTGATCTCGAGTTTCGTTACGTGTTTTCAATCATTTCTGACGTGTGTTTTGTGTCAAAATTGTTCCTAAACCGTTTTTACTATCGAATTTTCTGATCCACCATATCGAGTTTCGTCAAAATCAGACCGTTTTTGCGAGTTTTTGAAAAATGTCTTCGAAGTTCGGAGGTAACTGGGCAAGCTCGGAGTAACCGCTCCGAACTTGAGGTTCGGAGGTAGCTCGGAGGTGTTCGGCGAGAGTTCGGTGATAGATCGGTCTAGGTTCGGAGTTTTATTAAAGTTCGGAGATAGTTTGAGGTTCGGTGAGAGATCGGAGGTAGTTCGGTGAAGTTCGGACTAGTTCGGAGGGAGATCGGAGGGTACAATAGGTTCGGAGCAGTTCGGACAGATCAGAATTTTTCAAATTTTTCAACGATGTCGGAATTTCAAGCTTTTGCCTCAATGCAAAGTGCTATGCAGACCATGATGAATTATGACAATGAAATCGGAACAAGTCAGAAAGTTCCCAAATTGTTGAAACTAGAAGATTATCAGAATTGGAAGAAACGATTTTCAGCGTATATCAGCACAAATGATATTGACTTATGGATTCCAATTAGGAAATTGTATGAAAAACCAAAAGAGGATGGAGAATCTAAGGAAATTGAAGATTTTGATGATGCTGAAAGAAAAAGTTATGAGCTTGAAAAGAAAGTTTATGGTTATCTTACTATGGCTTTACCTACTGAATTGCTTCATCAATTTAGCACTTGCAAGAAATCTAAGCAATTATGGGATGCTCTATCCGCACGATGTGCAGGGAATGCTGATTATAAGAAGAGTCGAAAGAAAGTTTTAAACAAAGAATTCGATAATTTTCAGAATTATGACAATGAAAACATCACTGCTCTAGTTTCAAGATTTTCACATTTGCTTAGTGAATTGAAGATTGTTGGAATTGAAAAATCTGATGCAGATTTAAAGGAAAAGATCATGGAAGCATTACCTGAAAAGTGGGAAAATTATGTTTTGCTACTTACTCATGACAAGGATTATCCTGCTTTAACATTTCACGAGCTTACTGGAAAACTTCATGCTCGGGAAATGGAAATGTTAAACAACAAAAAGTCAAGTGTTACTTTACAGAATCCGGAATTGTATCATGGTGAAAATTCAGCAAGCATAAATGCTAAAGCTAAACCAAATTTGAATTCTGCACCAAGTGTTGCTTTTCTAGCTGGAGCTTCAGGAAATTCTGATAATAATTCTTCAAGAGGTTGCAATTTCACAATTCCGAATATTTCAACTCAAAGTGCTTTCTCGGCTGAATCAACGGAGGATTGTGCCAAAATGATTTCTGCATTGATTTCATCATCTTTTGGTTTGATTCTCAAAAATGTTGCTGATGCAAAGTTAACTAGTGAGGATCTTGATGAACTTGATGATGATCAATTGACTGAATTGGATGTTTCGTGGCAATATGCTATGTTATGTCAACGGTCAAAGAGGTTTTTCAAGAAACATGGAAGACGTATTTCTGGTGACAAGTTGGGTTTCGACAAGTCAAAGTTAAAGTGTTATAAGTGTCAACAACTTGGACATTTTGCCAAAGAATGTCAACAGAAATCTGATACTCCACAATCATCCAAACCTGGTTTTACTCAACCATCTACAAGTAACACAGGCAAGACAACAGCCTTGACAGTTCAAAAAGATGGTGCTATTGATTGGGGTAAACATTTTGGATATGATTCATCAGCCTTAATAGTTACTCATGATTTACAAGAAGATTATTGTTCGGATACTAGTTCTGATACTAGTTCAATTCCAAGTTCTTATGAATCTGCTGAAAACTTGGAAAGTCTAATGAAGGAAAATGCTTTGTTGATGAAAAAGGTTCAACAATTGTCTGAGACATTTGATGTGATTAATTCAGAATTGAAGATTTCTAAAGAACATGAAACAGAGTTGGTTTTGAAGAATGAGGGTTTGGTTACTGAAATCAAAATGTTGAATGAAGTTATAGATGTTTTGAAGCAAGATAAGAAGAATGTTGAAACTTCAAAAGTTGAAATTTGTGAAGAAAAGGATGAATTGATGCAAGAAGTGAAGAAATGGAAGGAAGAGGCAGAAGATGCCGCGAATGATTTCCAGAATTTGTTTGACAAATCCAAGATCAAGCTTGATTTACTTACCAAAAGTGTTGAAGAATCTGATACTAAGATTAAAGCATATCAAGTTGATATGGAAAAGTTGTTAGATGAGAAGCGAGAGTTGGTTAGGGTTAATAAGGTGCAAACTGCCAATCTGGAAATTCAAAAGAGAAATGAAGCTAAATTGAAGAAGGAGTTACATGAAGGACTTGATAATCTTCGCTTACAAAAATTTGAAACTCACAAAGTTGCCAAGCGTTTGATTGCTAAAGAAAAGGAATTTGCAGAAGCTCAACAGCAAATTTCTGATCTCAAAATTCAAGTTCTTGATGCTAAAAGACTTCTCAACAATGTTTCAAATTCTCAAGTTTTCACAAGCTTCTTAGCAAATGATGCAAATTTTGAAAGAATGTTTGATAAAACTGCATCACCTCCTGCTCATATTAAGGAAGCTTTCAAAGAAGTGAAGGAACATATTGAGGATGTTGACTATTCAAAGATATCATCTGCTACTTCTGAAGAAGCAAAGGTTGTGAAGAAGAAGAAAAACAAGAAGAACAAGAAAAAGGTTTTGAAATCTGAGATTCCTCCAGCACCAAAATTTGTTTCTGGTTCATCTTCTGCTGATAATGAGAAGTCGGCTACATCCAGTGACAAGATTCAGTCTCAACCTGAAATTGATGAGACTATTTTTTATAATCAGAAGAAAATCACTGATGTGAAGGCTGAATTCACCAGATTGGCTAAGAATGGACATCAGAGTTCAAATTCTGAGGAGAAGATATCTGGTAAACAAGGTGGTCTGGGATTTCATGAACAGAAGGTTCGAGTTGAGAAGGTTCAAGCATCTGAATCATCAAATCTCAAGAGGCTTAACATGAAACAAGTGAAGAAGGATGTGTTCAAAGCAGACAAAGTTCAACCCGAGCGGTTTTATAAACTCAAGGGTTCTGATCAATTGTTTTCTGACACAGAATTTCCTCTTCATTGCGTTGATGCTCGGAAGATTTCAGAAGTTTTTGTGAAAGCTGATATTTCATCTAGTTCTCAATCTCGTAGCCCAACTTCTAAATGGGTGCATGATCATCGTCATCAGGTATATGATTCTATTTCTGATCATGTTAGAGATATTCATGTGTGTTCGTCACAGGTACATCAAAAGTGGGACAAATCCACACGTTTATGTTATGTTTGCCGTCAAAGAGGGCACATGGCAAAAGATTGTCCACTTTCTGCTGAATCCAATTCAAGGTTTCAAAAGAAACCAGTTTTTTGTAAATTTGCCAATACTAAGTTCTTCGATGAACAAGGCAGGGTTTTTGATGAAGTTGAGCCTACATTTTATCATAACCAAAAACGTTTTGTTCCAAAGTTTTCAAAGGATCAAAATGTAGGTTCATCATCACAGTCACCTGTGACTGTTTCATCAAAAACTGCATTACCAAAACAACAGGAATGGAAACCTAAGGTGGTTTCAAAGCAAAATCAGGACACTGGTCGACCAGAAGCGATTCGCTTCGGGTCATTTGTGAACTAATCGGGTTGTCCAGTGTGCAGGTACTTCTAGAAGACCTATCGACGATTGAGAAATTGTTGATGGAGGAGTATTCTGCTTAATTTAAATTTAATGACAAATTTTTCTCATATGCAAATTTTCTGAAGTCTAAAATCTGCAACATATCCGTGTTGATTGATCACTTTTATTTGTTTACAAGTTTTTCTCCAAAAAGCCAAAAATAGAGTCTTGTTTTTGTGTAAAATGAAAATCCAAAAATAGAGTTTTCATTTTAAGGGGGAGAATTGTAAGTAAGGGGGAGTAATTGAGCATGTCATGGAAAGAAGGTGAATACATGCAAAATATATAAGGAAGGAAGGTGAATACATGCACAATATAAAAATTGTGAGAAATTGATCATTGGGAGATGATGGTACATTGGCATACGTATCTGACTCATGGATAGAGTAGATGAAAGGGCCATAAGATCATTGTTTGATATGCTTGGTAGGCTCGACAAATCAGAAAGTATTCAGATGTGATATATACTAAATACTAATGCTTGACCATGTGGATAACATCTTGAAGCATACTTCATGACACAAAAAGAAAAATAAGTGTGAAAAGAGTAATGAGAAGTCACTGTGTACACATGCGTTCATTTTGCAAAGATTTAAACTTGTTTGATTTTCTTTATTTTGTCAAACGATCGGACTTTCTCTGCGTGTCGAAAGACCGACCTGATTGTTGTTCGTTTGACGTTCTGCCTTATTTTCTTTGGTGTTTCGTATAACTCATCGGACTTTCTCTGCGTGTACGGGAGTACCGACCTGATTGTTGTTGAGTTATACAACTTCAACTTGTTTTATTTTTCTTATTTTGTTAAATCCGAGGCCTTATCTGCGTATCGAAAGATCGACCTTAAGGTAGACGATTTAACGTTCTTATTTCTTTTTGCATGAAACACAGTTGACTGTATCATGAAAAATATTATGCGTTGTGAAATTTCACAAATGCTATCACACAAAAGGAAAGGAAAGAAAAACAGAAAATGTCAGAATATGTCTGATAGTGTGGGATACACTGGTCAAAGCAAATCTAATCAATACCTTAACATATCCAGATGTTATGAGTATGATTCTGTTTGAGCTTAAGATGGACAAATTATACCAGCAATCGACATGACTTATGTGCTTTAATTAATTGAAATTGAAGTATAGTTCAGTGCGTTATGATCAATATGATCCCATATAGTGATCTTTCTCATACCAAAAATAGTGTCTGATTCTGTATTACGATTTCATTTCATATCAAGAAAAGTACAAAAAGATTTTTGGTGTGTTTTAATATAAACTTTCAAAAAGCCAAAAAGATTTTGTTTCTGCTTTATTTTCGATCTGATCAACACGTGATATAAAATCCATTTTCAAAAATCATATCTTGGAGTCTCAAAGAGACGTTTTGCGCCAAGATTATTTAAGTTTGATGCAGGATGCTGTAGTGCAAGTTATCACCACTTCAAGTCTTCTGAAGCTGTTGATAAAGACCAGAGATAAACTGAATGTCATCAAGTATTCAAGACTGAGCTACAATCGAGTTGAGGAGGAGTTTGTTCAAAGATTCATCTCATTGGACGAACGAGATCTTAACTTGAGGGGGAGCTTGATTGTAGATACAGTTTTGATGATGTTGAAGAAATTAGAGGAGGATACTGCACACGACGAGGGGGAGTTTGTTGATACCTGAAATGTGCGTCGTGTGAAGTATCGAACGAAGACCGAGTTCAAGCCAATTTAGGGTTGGCCGAACCTGGTCCGAACCTGAAGTTCGGACCGGCCGAACCTGGGGTTCGGAGGGAGTTCGGCCAGTCGTGTATAAATAGTAGTTTGGTCTTTGTTTTCAGGAGTTCTGAGCGTGCGAGATCTGTTAAGTGTGTGTTTCTGAGTGTGTTTCTCTGAGTCTGATTCTGAGTGTTTACTGATTGTAATTGTTCTTGTTTGATCAATAAAACAATCGGTTAATTACGTTTCGATGTCCGATTAGCTAGATCGAGTAGACGATCCGATGCTCACGCATTTTCAATTGGTTAAATTCGAACTCACACGGATCAACCCTCCATAGCCGCTGGATCTAAATTGTTGTGAGCCGTAGGATCCGAATTTGTGCTTTCTTTGTTGAAATCTCATTGGCCAGCCGCCAACCCACCCGGATCCATCTCCAAACCGTTAGATGCCCCTAATGACAGCCGTTAGATGGGAATTGAAGCTGATTTTTGATTGGCTGGAAATTCTACACACGGATTGTGGTCTTTCTTTGGACAAATCTGTTTGGTTGGTTTATTTTCACATGGATTAAGGTTTTTCTTGAGGGATTTAATTGATTTAATTAATTTTCCGCATTATTTCGTCAAATACGTGTATTTTCTTATCAGTTTCTCAACGAGACTTAACGAGATAACGCCCGAACGGAATTGCGAAAATTATTTTTATTAGTCTCGGTTTTATTCCATTTTATTGGGGTTCTTGTTTATTGACGTCACACGCAACGTTTGCTATCGATCACTGACGGGTTAGCTTTATTATCCGGTTAATTACTCAGCTTTCTGGTTATATCTCACGGTTTTGTTTGTAGCTGATGCAGTGCTGATGTCAGCTAAGCGGATTAACTGGGATCTAAGTTAATTATGTAATTTATCCGTTAAATCTCTCGAGAAGCCGTTACTTGACAAAAATTGACTGAATTTTTCACATTGAGCCGTTTTCACCAGTATTTCTCAGAAATCTTCACGGAATTTTATTCCGAGCTCAATTTTCTTCGCCCAAAATTACGAAGACTCCGGTTATGATTATTTTCGCTCGGGATCTCAAATTTTTCTCAGATTTGACGTTTATCTTTATTTTCTCATCCAACCCAGTCACATGGAACACAAGATTTATTTATGGATTTTTCACAACTGTCACCATCTGATTTCCGGTTTTTCGCGAGATTATCCGATTTCAAGATTGTTTATCTGGTTTCTCTAGGCAACCGATTGCGACGGTTCGACTCTCCGCATCTGTTTTTACGCTTCCGACTGGATGTTTTTGGAGAGATTTAGAGAAATAAGAGAAATTATTATGGATTTGGATATCGGGTCGATTATCCGGAGTTAGAGCATGTTCGATGATTGATTGGTTTATCTGATTCAGTTTGTTGCGGTTATGACTCCGATGTTCAGCATTTTCTCAGTATTATACCTGACCGTGTGAACCGAGTGAGCTACAGCACTTGGCTCTCGACTGGAGCAACGAGAACAGAAGAAGCTTATTCAGAGGGGGAATCTCTATGACAGATTATCTCCGGTTTATCAGTTTCTCATTGAAGATGTACGATAGAGCGATTCTTCAGCAGTTGAACAGATTTGAAAGCATCAGTCAAGGGGGGATTGTTGGAACTTAAAATCTATGTGACTGACGCCATCAAATCTGTTTACCAAAGCATTCGATCGAAGAATCCATGTGAATTGATTCAGAGACGCGGGTTGTGATGCTCGAGGCTTGCAGTTTGGACCCGTTTTCTGGAAAAGTCAACCGTTTGGCTCAACGGTCAACGTAAAAGTAAATGGAAGATCGGTTCGAGCGAGTCAATCTTCGGATTAATTAAATCAAATTTGATTTAATTAATATTTATGTTATTTGCCTTTTTGTAATTTTGTTCAGTTTTTATGTTTTTCTGTTTTTAGTCACCCTCACTATATATAGTGAGGGTGCTCGTTACAAGAAAGAGTCTCTGAGTGTGGAGATGATGAGTTTCTTTTAGAGTGTGAGATTTCCATTCTAGAGAGAGAGTGTGAGTCATGGATTTCTAGAGAGAGAGAGTGTTGTCATGATTTCTTGATTGTAATCATTTGATTAACTAAATCATTCGACTTGTTCATCATCTTTCTCTTGTGTTTATGATTTCCTAGATTCATCTCCATCATCATCATCTTCGTCTCGGGTTTTCGAATCCGATCGTTGTTCTTGCTCAAGATCAGGATTCTTGATGTGAAAATCGGTCCTGACAAATGGTATCCGAGCGGGTACCGATCAGATTCATCTCACCGTGAATCTGGTCACTCGAATCTGATTTTGAGCTTGAATATGGTGAAGATTTGAAAACTCATTTTTAGAGACTTTTTCTTCTATTTTTCTTGTTTCTGGATGGATTCTGATGATATGGATGATTGATTCATGTTTGGGAATTCATTTAGATGTTATTTCATCTTCAACATGTTCAAATCAGTGAGAGAAATGATGATCCGAGCTGTTTTTCAAAACTGTTGAGTTTTTCCCGTTTTTGGAGTTTTTGAAGATTTCCGGGTTTGATTCTCTGTTTTCTGGGCTATTCTTCATGTTTTTGAATGAAGTGAGGTATGATTCTTAGTGGAAAACGCGTTCCGGATCCATTTAAAGCATCCATTTTGTCTGAATCTCAACTGTTTGGACAGATCTGGAAAAACACACACTAGTATGTGTTTCATGGTGTTCTTCGTGTTCTTGAAGATTTCCAGAATTTGGGGCTG
The DNA here is from genome assembly GCA_039602395.1 of Deinandra increscens subsp. villosa. Taxonomy (NCBI): domain Eukaryota; kingdom Viridiplantae; phylum Streptophyta; class Magnoliopsida; order Asterales; family Asteraceae; genus Deinandra; species Deinandra increscens. The sequence goes on along the minus strand of JBCNJP010003644.1, from coordinate 72,275 downwards.
ATTCGAATGGTTCTTGCTACTGTTTGTGATGTGTAAGTGGCTATAGCATATTCTATAACAGATTTGTGTCATTAATCACTAGTTTCCATTCATTTTCGGGATTGTTTTGAGAATCGAAGGGTATGTGTTCTTCATGTTCTTAGTGTTCTTCATGTTCTTAGTGTTTTTCATTTTCCATATTTATTCAAGTGTTTGAAGTTATGAAGATTGTCCTAGCGGACTTCATATGTTCTTAGCGAACTTGTTGAGGTTCTTAGCGGACTTGTTTAAAGCTTAGCGGACTTGATATCATCTTAGCGAACTTGTTCCTTAGCGAACTTCAGGAGTGTCCTAGCGAACTTCTCAAACCTTTAGCGGACTTGTTCGAGTCTTATCGGACTTGTTTTTCGTTAGCGAACTTGTCAACTGGGTCTTAGTTCGAGGCATTTTCAGAAGTTTTTGAACGTCCAGGGTCGTAGAGAATCAGATTACGAGTTCGTGGGTATAAAATTCGAAGGTTTTCGTCAAGTATTCGTTGAGTTATGGGAAAAATACGTTTTTCCGGTGATGGGTTACGTTTTTCCGGTGAGATATTTAGGATTTCGGTGCCAGACAGGTTTAAGGAGGAAGATGGGAGACATGATGATGTGGCGTGTGCTGGTTGGTCAGCAGAGAATGTTTCTCTAACCTGTTTGTCGGCTAGCCTCGGAATTCCTTTTCCGTTGTCGAGTTATAATTGGCAGAAGGAATTTCGGTGGGTCCCAGGTAAGGAGAAACAACCGTTGAAAATGCTTATTATTGGCGCTGTCTGCTTGGTTAATTTCCAACTCACACGGATCAACCCTCCATAGCCGCTGGATCTGAATTGTTGTGAGCCGTAGGATCCGAATTTATGCTTTCTTTGTTGAAATCTCATTGGCCAGCCGCCAACCCACCTGGATCCATCTCCAAACCATTAGATGCCCCTAATGACAGCTGTTAGATGGGAATTGAAGCTGATTTTTGATTGGCTGGAAATTCTACACACGGATTGTGGTCTTTCTTTGGACAAATCTGATTGGTTGGTTTATTTTCACATGGATTAAGGTTTTTCTTGAGGGATTTAATTGATTTAATTAATTTTCCGCATTATTTCGTCAAATACGGGTATTTTCTTATCAGTTTCTCAACGAGACTTAACGAGATAACGCCCGAACGGAATTGCGAAAATTATTTTTATTAGTCTCGGTTTTATTCCATTTTATTGGGGTTCTTGTTTATTGACGTCACGCGCAACGTTTGCTATCGATCACTGACGGGTTAGCTTTATTATCCGGTTAATTACTCAGCTTTCTGGTTATATCTCACGGTTTTGTTTGTAGCTGATGCAGTGCTGATGTCAGCTAAGCGGATTAACTGGGATCTCAGTTAATTATGTAATTTATCCGTTAAATCTCTCGAGAAGCCGTTACTTGACAAAAATTGACGGAATTTTTCACATTGAGCCGTTTTCACCAGTATTTCTCAGAAATCTTCACGGAATTTTATTCCGAGCTCAATTTTCTTCGCCCAAAATTACGAAGACTCCGGTTATGATTATTTTCGTTCGGGATCTCAAATTTTTCTCAGATTTGACATTTATCTTTATTTTCTCATCCAACCCAGTCACGTGGAACACAAGATTTATTTATGGATTTTTCACAACTGTCAGCATCTGATTTCCGGTTTTTCGCGAGATTGTCTGATTTCAAGATTGTTTATCTGGTTTCTCTAGGCAACCGATCGCGACGGTTTGACTCTCCGCATCTTTTTTTACGCTTCCGACTGGATATTTTTGGAGAGATTTAGAGAAATAAGAGAAATTATTGTGGATTTGGATATCGGGTCGATTATCCGGAGTTAGAGCATGTTCGATGATTGATTGGTTTATCTGATTCAGTTTGTTGCGGTTATGAGTCCGATGTTCAGCATTTTCTCAGTATTATACCTGACCGTGTGAACCGAGTGAGCTGCAGCACTTGGCTCTCGACTGGAGCAACGAGAACAGAAGAAGCTTATTCAGAGGGGGAATCTCTACGACAGATTGTCTCCGGTTTATCAGTTTCTCATTGAAGATGTACGATAGAGCGATTCTTCAGCAGTTGAACAGATTTGAAAGCATCAGTCAAAGGGGAATTGTTGGAACTTAAAATCTATGTGACTGACGCCATCAAATCTGTTTACCGAAGCATTCGATCGAAGAATCCATGTGAATTGATTCAGAGACGCGGGTTGTGATGCTCGAGGCTTGCAGTTTGGACCGAAGACCGTTTTCTGGAAAAGTCAACCGTTTGGGTCAACGGTCAACGTAAAAGTAAATGGAAGATCGGTTCGAGCGAGTCAATCTTCGGATTAATTAAATCAAATTTGATTTAATTAATATTTATGTTATTTGCCTTTTTGTAATTTTGTTAAGTTTTTATGTTTTTCTGTTGTTAGTCACCCTCACTATATATAGTGAGGGTGCCCATTACAAGAAAGAGTCTCTGAGTGTGGAGATGATGATTTTCTTGTAGAGTGTGAGATTTCCATTCTAGAGAGAGAGAGAGTGAGTCATGGATTTCTAGAGAGAGAGTGTTGTCATGATTTCTTGATTGTAATCATTCGATTAATGAAATCATTCGACTTGTTCATCATCTTTCTCTTGTGTTTATGATTTCCTAGATTCATCTCCATCATCATCATCTTCGTCTCGGGTTTTCGAATCCGATCTTTGTTCTTGCTCAAGATCAGGATTCTTGATGTGAAAATCGGTCCTGACATCTGGTCCGAACCCCAACCGAACTCCAAGTTCGCTTGGTCCGAACCTCAGGTTCAGACCTAGTTCGGAAAGCAGCATAAACTTGTATTTGATCATCACATCGTCTCGTTCAGATACTTCACATGACGCATAGATTATGTATCAACAAACTCCCCTTGTTATGTGCAGTATCTGTTCACCAGTTAAAACATATTCTTCGAACAAACTCCCCCTCAACTTGATGGTTGGTTGATCTTGAAATCTTGATGATGTACGATTTCTTTCATCCTTATCAACAGCTTCAGAAAACTTGAAGTTGTGATTAACTATTTCCTTTGAGTACCTGGCCAACATAAATAATCTTGGCGCAAAACTTTTCTTTGAGAATTCAAGATATATGAATTGAAAATGTTTTTCGTATCTTGTGTCGATCAATAGAAAACAAAAAAGAAATATAATCTTTTTGCTTTTACAAAATGTATATCAAAACAAATCTATAATCTTTTTGATTTTTCAAACTTATGCTAAAACACACCAAAAATCTTTTTGAATTTTCTGAAATGAAATGTAAATGCAATACAGAAACAAACACTATTTTTGTCTTATGCGAGAAAAATCACGACGCAAGATCATATCAGACATAACGCATTTAGCACATTTCAATTACGGTCTTAAACAATATGCAAGCCAAGATAATCGTAAATACAACATTTATGTTAATTTCAGCATGCACCAATCAATTTTATCGTTTTTCAGATATGCTTAAGGTAATATTATCATGCACTGATAACTCGGCCTCCACTCTATCAGAAATACTAGCAAATCATCATGTTTATCATATAGAAGAGATATTTATTGATCCTTGATTAGTCATGCAAAAATAAAGCAGAACCTCAAATACCTAGCAATCAAGTCGGTTTTGTGGACACGCAGAGAAAGCCCAAGTATTTGAGAAAATAAGAAAGAAAAACAAGTTGATGTTGTATAATTCAACAGCGATCAGGTTGATACTTTCGTATACACAGAGAAAGTCCAGTGAATTATACGAAAACACCAAAGAAAATAAAGCAGAATGTCAAACGAACAACGGCCAAATTGATATTTCGATACGCAGAGAAAGTCCGATCGTTTGACAAAATAAAGAAAATCAAACAAGTTTAAATCTTTCAAAATGAAAGCATGCATTCATCAGGATATATCTTTATTCTATTTTTGTCATAATCATCACACATCAATCATCAAGAAGCAAATAACCAAAGATCATCAGGCAAGCTTTATGTTTATATCTTACTTACAGATATCAGATTAGTCATGCACATTCACAAATTATACAAGTACCTACAGCCTTTAGACTTAATCTATCCATGACAGATAAACGTATATGCTGATGTACTATCATTTCTCGCTTTTGTCGGATCAATTTCTCAATCATTTCATTTTTTTTATTTTCTAGATTTCTCCCCCTAAAATTTAAACAAACACTATTTTTTGAATTTTCTCCCCCTAAAATATGAACGAAAGAAAATGAAAAACAAAAATAAAAATGATCGATCAACACTTGACACACTTTTGAAAATGAAATTTTTGAAAATCAAATTTTCAAAGATAAGAACGATGCATTTGAACTTAAACCGACAAGTATCTCACTATCTATACGATTGTTACACCATTGGAGCTACTTCACATGGATTTACTCGGTCCTGTGAATGTTCGTAGCATCGATGGTAAATACTATTGTTTGGTGATTATGGATGATTTCTCTCGTTTCTCATGGATGGCGTTTATGACTACGAAATTTGAAACTCCTGGTATACTTCAAAAGTTGTTGTTTTGAATCTGTATACAAGAAAAGAATATGTCGCATTCGGAGTGATAATGGAACCAAATTCAAAAATGCACGTATGACACAGTTTTGTGAGTCGAAGGGTATTATTCAAGAGTTTAGTGCTCCGTATACTCCTCAACAAAATGGAGTGGCTGAGAGAAAGAACCGAACGATAATAGAAATAGCACGAACAATGTTAGTTGATGCACAGTTACCAATTAACTTTTGGACTGAGGCTGTTGCTATGGCTTGTTATGTGCTCAATCGTGTTCTTATTATCAAACGGTTGGATAAAACAAGTTATCATTTGCTTAAAGGTCATACATCAAATCTGAGCTATTTGGAATCGTTTGGGTGTAAGTGTACCATTCTCAAAGAATCTGGCAAGTTTGATGACAAAGTTTTTGAAGGCATTTTTGTTGGATAAGAACATCCGGTGAAAAGAGTTTATAATCATGCTTCCAAGACGTTGAGAATTATCTGCAAGTTGATCGTCAACGACATTCTTTTACACCATCCAAACCGGTTTTCAATCGAGGATTTGATTATGATGCTTTTTATAATTCTTTCTCTACAGCAAACAATGCGTCTGATGATGAAACTTCACAAGAAGATCTAGATGTTGCTATGTATCATACAATGTATCAACAAGGATCTAATGTTCCGAAGCTTCCTATTGTTCCTGCCACTGCTTCATCTAGTCAGAATGTTTTAAATTTGGAAAATGTTAGTTCATCTGATGATGGTGAAAGTGATTTTCATGAGGCTGAGTCGGGACCATATGATTATCCGTTTACATAACCGAGCACTAGTTCTTCTGTTCCGAATACGTTATCAATTGATGATCCTTCGAGTTCGAAGGTTGCAGATGAGAATTTCACTAATCTTGAAGACAATGTGGTGGTTCCTGTAACTACTACTCTTAGAATTCAAAACATACATCCACAAGACAATATTATCGGTGATCCTAATTCTGGTGTTCGCACACGTCATCAGTTATCCAATTCTGTTGATGCACTTATTGCTGAGATTCATGATTCGGGGATTCAAGATGAGGTTTTTCACTCTTGCTTCTTATTTCAAGTTGAGCCTGACACCGTTGATCAAGCAATGCAATATTCTTCTTGGGTGGACCCAATACAGGAGGAGTTGCACCAATTTAAGAAATATGGTGTGTGGCATCTTGTTGATTTACCCAAGAATTCAAAAGAGCCCTGCGGAACACGCTGGGTGTTTAAATGTAAAAAGGACGATCGAGGAATAATCGTTAGAAACAAAGCTTGATTGGTGGTTCAAGGCTTCTCGCAGAGAGAAGGAATCGACTTCAATGAAGTTTACTCACCGGTAGCTCAGATTGAAGCGATTCGTATTTTCTTGGCTTTCGCATCATACAAAGGATTTAAAGCGTTTTAGATGAATGTTAAAAGTGCTTTTCTGAACAGGATGATTCATGAAGAAGTGTATGTCAAGCAGCCACCTCGTTTTTATGATTCTGACTTCCAAGAACGCGTTTACAAGTTGGATAAAGCTTTGTATGGTCTTCATCAAGCTCCACGGGCTTGGTATGAGATGTTATCTAATCACCTACTTGAGAATGGTTTCAAACACGAGAAAGTTGACTGCACGCTTTTCTCGAAGAAAACGGGGAACGATCTGCTTCCAGTACAAGTTTATGTTGTTGACATCATTTTCGGAAGTACAAACGATAAGCTTTGCAAAGAATTTGAGCTTGTGTTGCAAATGAAGTTCGAAATGAGTTCCATGGGAGAGATGAATTTTTTTTTTGGGTCTTCAAGTGAATCACGGCAAAAGGTATTTTCTTGCATCAGACTAAATATGTTCATGATGTCCTGGCCAGTTTCAAGATTGGAGATGTCCGAATTTCCAATGCTCCCATACAGGTTAATCATGGTCTTGCGCCAGACGATTCTAGTGACAGTGTTGAATCTACACTGTATCGAGACATGGTTGAGTCCTTAATGTATCTTACCGCTTCTAGACCTGATATAATGTTTGCCGTTTGTATGTGTGCTAGGTATCAAGCGAATCCTAAGGTTTCTCATTTGACGGCAGTGAAGAGGATCATGGCTTATTTGAAGGGTTGTCTGGATATTGGCATCTGGTATCCTAATGAATATAAGTTCGAGTTATTAGCCTACTCAGATTTAGATTACGGCGGGTGTAAAATTAATTTCAAATCCACTACTGCCGGCTGCCAATTTCTGGGGGAGAGGCTCGTATCGTGGCAATGCAAGAAACAAACATCAGTCACGACATCTACTGCGGAGGCGGAGTATGTTGCTGCTTCTAGTTGCTGTTCACGTGTTATGTGGATTCAACAGCAGTTGTGCGATTATGGTTTGAACTTTTTGACTACTCCTATGTTTATTGATAACTCAGCTGCGATATGCATCATGAAAAACCCCGTTCAACATTCAAACACTAAGCACATTGACATTCGGTATCATTTTATTCTGATTGATTTGAAAAGAAGCTAATTGATTTGCAGAAAATCCACAATAATTTTCAAAGGGCTGGTTTGTTTACTAAAGCGTTTGATAAAACACGCATTCAATTTTTCTTGCAAATCAATGGTGTTACTTGCTTAAAAGCCAAGTAATCTATTTCGATTGATCATTTTTGCTTCCGTTTTTATTTCAATTATGTTTTTTTTTTTTTGCTTTTTAGGGGAGAATTATGGAAAATACAAAAAGATTGTGATTTCTTGTATTCAAAATGAAAAAAGCATAAAAAAGTGAAATATTCAAAAAATGAGAAATGTGATCCAACCCCTGTGAGAAATGATATTACATCAGAATATGATACTGACCATGAATAAAATAGGAAAAAAGGCTGTAGGTACTTGTCTGTGTTACTGAATGTGTTCAAATCTGATATATGCAAGTATGATTTAAAGATAATGCTAGCCTGAAATTTGTGGTGAAACATTATTCTTGTTTTTGTGTAATTCTGATTTTACCTGAAAATACAAAAATAGAATAAGAGAATGTTCTAGTGTATGCATGCTTTCTTTTGAAAGATTTAAACTTGTTTTATTTTCTTTATTTTGTCAAACGATCGGAATTTCTCTACGTATCGAAAGATCGACCTGATTGTTGTTCGTTTGACGTTCTACTTTATTTTTCTTGGTGTTTCGTATAATTCATCGGGCATTCTCTGCGTATACGGGAGTATCGACCCGATTGCTGTTAAATTATACAATTTCAACTTGTTTTCTCTTTCTTATTTTGTTAAATCCGAGGCCATATCTGTGTATCGAAAGATCGACCTTAAGGTAGACGATTTAACATTCTGAGTTCTTTTTGTATGAAACACTATGAACTGCTTGTCTCTGTATATACATTATGTGATGAATAAGAGAAAAAAAATATAATAAGTCAGGGTATCAATTACTTGAATATGTGGGTTCCATGATTGTTGTGCTTGATAAATAAATACCTAATGCATATCAGAACGCTATAGAAATTTATTTGATTTGGCTGAAATAAACATGAAAATGTTGTATTCGTGCACAACTTGGCTTGCATGCTGATTATTCTGAAATTGAAATGAGTATGGTACATATTACTGATATTCATGTTGCGATCTTTCTCACAAAAATATAATTTATCGCATTTAATTTTGTTCTGTTGACTTGTTACATTTTAGAAAATTTTAAAAAGATTTTAGGTGTGTTTTAGCAAAAATTTGAAAAATCAAAAAGATTTTGGTGTGTTTTGATATAAAATTGCTAAATTTCAAAAAGATTTTGTTTCTGCGTTATTTTAGATCAACTTAATACGAAAAAATGGCAAATTTATGTTTTTCTAAACCCCAATCGAAGCGTGAATCAGCTCATCATCATTCAAGTGATTAAAATTGGAAAATTATGATTTTTGGGTGAAAACTGTCAAAACAAAAAAGTTTGGGGTAGAATTTGAAAATTCTAATGATACGCCGGCCCGGACCATCATGCGTATAAAAGGGTTTCAGCTGGTACGCTTGTCTTATTACCACCGTACCATTCACAAATCTCTCTGAGCGAAACTCGTGAACCCTAATTCGTTTTTTCTTGATTTTTCACTCGTTACGGAACCTTTGCTTGTGATTTTTGTTGCTAGGCAATTGAATTCCTCACAACATGACGGTCTTGTTTTAGTTTGTGGTTTTCTAAATCGCTTGTTTTTAGGATTAAAGGCTCGGTTCTTTGTGAAATTTAACATGTGTTCGTTAACAAGGTTTTCGAACATGTTAATGAGTTTGGCATACATATTTAGAATCAGTTTTTTGTGTACAATCAAACCACGGTGACCGATTTCTCGTATCGAGTATATTTTGGGCTTAAAATCGAAGAGACCGTTCGGTGACTGTTCTACCGCCGTACCGATGGGTATGCCCATACCAACATGGTATGTAGCCCATTATGGTATGACGAGGTACGCTTCTCTCACTGGTACGACCGTACATGTGTGGTACGTTTGACCAAGCATGGTCCGATCAATGGTCTTCATTCGAATGGTACGCCCGTACCACCATTGTACGGAAGACCATTTGGTACGGTGAATGGTACGCTGACTAGGTTTTTCACAAAGTTAAAAGTTCAAGCATTACGAGTCAAATTTGAGTTAATAGTTAGTATTTTTGATTATTCAAAACAAATTTAACGATACTTGCTTTTATGAATTTCAGAAATGGTTGTGATGTTACCTTTTAATGATGATCACAACATTTGTGCATATCTTGGAGTGTCTGTGATGTGTTTGGAAGTACACCTTAAAATGACAATTAAACCTAGACCTAACTTAAACCTAGACACACCTAATTTTACCAAATAATCCTAAACTTAACCGAACCATAAAGGCAAGTGTACCTGTCGGATTGCAGTATAGCTTTCGGAAGACCGGGAATATCAAACCCTAGAGACACTATGTACAAGACTCAACCTAGGATCTATTAATGGAAATTTGATTGATTTTGGTTTTTAGAATTGATTAACTAAATAAACTATCTACGACTTAACTACCAGCAACCGAACTCAGGAAACTCGAGAGAACGACCAGATGAGAGAAGAGCACTACCTAGACCTAGAATCCTATTTAACACTTGCAATCTTACTCAGCTATAGATAACTCTAAGAAAACCCTAGTGGACCCCAGATCATTTACCTGGTGTGACGCAGTAGGAAATCTTAAGAATCGAAGACGCACACTGATTGGTTAGGTCACCTCCCGGCTTGTTCCTAACGGATATTCTAGTACTCGAACAGACAGGTCACCTTCCAGCTTGTTCCTACACCTAACGATGAAAGGAGTAACTACTAACTTACGGAATTAACATGGAATAGTAGGTAAAATTAGAACTAAAAGGGAATCCCTCTCCCGAGGCAATTTAACCTAACACCCTAACAACCCCGACTACCCAATAGGTGATGTGTTGCAAATACATCTTATTTTCCAAGTCATTTATATATATATATATATATATATATATATAATATATATATATATAATTGAGTCAAATTGAGTCGGTTTGTATTCGTTTTAGTTGCTTTTAGTTTAGTTTGAGTCATTGAGTCCTTTATGTGTTTTTATATGTTTTTGTAGGAGTTTGAGGAATTCCCGAGGCCGCGAGAGAAGTGGACAAGATTCAACGAGAAAAATAAAGAAGAAGTACTGAAAGGAGAGGACTAGGCGTATCGCCTAGTCCCTGGATGGTCCTACGCAATACGCGTGAGGCAGAGAAGTTAATGGCGGTTTAAAATGTCAAAGACGACTATTTTGTCGTCTTGTGAGGCCCAGGCGTATCGCCTGGGAGAAATGGAGCAGTGGGTGATACACCTACAACTATAAAATCCGGAAACTTAGCATGTTCGATATAAAATCAAGTTTAGGGTTAGCATTCGACATTCTACGACTGGCAGACGATTCAAGGCGATTTTGGGACGAAGTTTGAAGGCAGAGAAGAGCTGGGATCGCAAGGAATCATCGGGGAATCACGTGTTCATCATCAAGATCACTTTTGGTTCTTCCGATCTTTCTCGTTTTTCTTTAGAACTCTAGATTTCATTATGGCTACTGTCAAAGATCTAATCTTTATCATGTTTCTTGACTTTACCATGATTGTTGGCTAGACTTTTAGAGCCACCTAGACTCATTGTGATGACTTTTTACTATTGGTGATTTTTATTCGGTTATGACTAATTGATTGATGTGCTTTCCTATTAAATTCCATTGTTGATGTGATTGTATGCGTATGTGTATTGTTGATCAGATATAGAATTGTTGATTGATGCACTTTTTACCTTTGAATGTCTTTCGGTCTAGATAATTAGTCTAAGGTAGCTAGCTTTAGGGTTGATTGCAATATGGTGGTTTAGGAGACGTCTTGAATCGCATTGGTTAATAACTATTTATTTGATTGCAATGTGCTGCCCTAGTTAGACAAGTGGGAAGGTGATAGTTAGGTTGGGTAGTCGGGTTACTTAGTGGAATAGGATCACATCGCCATCAGGAGAGGGATGCCCTAGGAAATTAGGTTACTTGCTAATCCTTGTCAGTCATTGTAATAGTGGTAGCTCCTGCTAGCCTAGGGTGCCTTAGATTGTTTCGAGGGTGGTTAGGTTTAGTTGAGGTTGGATGTACCCATAAGGTGAACTCATGTTCGAGTGTTAGGATTGTCAGCTAGGAAGAACTGAAAAGGTGAACTAGCCACCATCGGATTAGTCATGACCGATTAAAGTTGTCAGTAGTAGTTAGGATTCCGAGTCTAGGTGGTATCTTTCTCTATTCTTGAAGGTTGTCCTTAGGTTTCTTGCTTTCCGTTTGTTAGTTGTTAGTTGAGTAAGTTAGTTAAATTTAATTTCTTAAAAATTCCAAAAACCCAAATTCAATTCTCAGTATTTCCAATTTCTTAGGTCTAGGTTAATTTTTTCTATAGAGTGTCTCTAGGGTTCGATATTCCCGGTTTTACCTTAGCTTAGCTACAATCCGACAGGTTCACTGCCTTAGGATTCGGTTCGGTTCGGTTTTAGGTAGTTTCGATAAAATTTAGGTGTGTCTAGGTCTAGGTTAGGTCTATGTTTTAATAGTTATTTTTAGGTACGTTCCGAGCACATCAATAGGTTTATCACCTCCCGGCTTGTCTAAACCTAGCAGCACACAAGAAACAGGATTTTCACTAACAACTTAAACAATGATTAACTAACTTGCTAACCATATCAACTACCAACATAAAGTCATGCAATTGATTACCTAACCAAAACCGAAAGACATTCGCAAATTGAGCAGTTTAGACTATTACTTACAATCCTAATGCAAGCATTCATATGCATTAATCTGTAAATTAGTAATTGTTTACTAGAACATCAACCAACATATAAAATCCATAAACTGAATAAAATCACAAAAGTTAAATAATCATCATAACTAAATAATCATCATAACGGCCTAGGTAGCACTAATTATTTAGTCAAGAATTGGTGTAAACTAGAATCCAAATAAAAAAATAATGTTCAAGAATTAAAGTAATTAAACCAAATGACTCTCAAAATATTGTTGCTTGCTTCCTTCCCGTCACTGAAATCGTCCCAAAAGAACTCCTCTGCCGGCTGAATATTAATGTCGAATGCTTTCTGCCGTTAGATAATTGACCAAGGTGGAAAAGATCTCTTAATTCGTCACTGAAATCGTCCCAAAGAACTCCTCTGCCGGCTGAATATTAATGTCGAATGCTTTCTGCCGTTAGAATAATTGACCAAGGTGGAAAAGATCTCTTAATTTGCACCGCATGCGGGTTTATATAAGACGAGATTTAGGTTCTGCGGTTTTTTCTATTTCTAGCGTATGGCTAGAAAAATAAACAAGTCCCACACGTAATTCTGAAGGTTCACAAGCCGACAAATTAGTCGGGTCTGACCCAGCCGACATCGATTTTGACCAAAGCAATCCTAGCACCTCATATGTGTCAGTTCTTTTTCAATTTCCTGTACATCATCTTTCCCAAAGAATTTGAATCCAGGAGAAGTATCATCATCTCTGAAATTTCCATACATCTTCGGATCGTTTGAATATTCCTCAGCAGTCTTGTCTTCTACTTCAACCTGTTCCTCCTCAAACTCCATATCATCATCTGAATCATTTTCATTGTATGGTTTAGCAAGAGGAACATCATCAACTTCTTCAACATTCAAACCATAGATTACAACATGTTATTCTTTCAAATATGCATGAATAAATTCTCCCTCTTCAATCATACTCTTTGATATTGGGATAACATCATATTCATATCTTCTACAACTCTCTCCCCCCAGAGATGTATCAGCTGTAGAAGTACAAGCTGAAGTGGAAGTGCCCGAAGTACCAAACCTACTAGTACCGGCACCACCTACACCCCCTCAGGGTCTTGTCTTCTTCTTCATCATCCAGATATTCTAAACCATCTCCCTTGCAAGTATCGTCAGTATTCTCCCCCCTGAGCAGGAAAATACTTTAACACAAGGCTTAACTGATCACCCAGAGTTCTTGAAATTTGCAATAAACGCCAAACTTCCTGATCTTTAGCAATATCTCTTTCTTTCAACACTTTCACAGTTTCTCTTAAGCCGTGAATTTCTATAGATCGTTGACGGTCTGACTCTTGGAATAAACTAACTTATTTTTTAAGTAACGCACGTTGACGGTCAACATAAACACTGTCACAAGAAGTTGTAGTAGTAGGAAAAGTAGTAACTACATGAGCTTTGAATGTGATTTTTCTGATTTGAGTAGGTGGATTTGTAGAACTTGGAATACTAGCAGCAGTGGTTGTTGTGGTTGGCTTTGGAACTGAAGACTGTGTATCTGAAGTCTTTTGCTTTTTACTAGGTGTTGCCCATATAAGCTCTCCTCGAATCAGCAAGAAATGAACCACGTTTCACTAACATCTTTGGCCTCGACATGGTCTTTAACCTTTTACCAGTAACTTGCATAGGAGCTTTCATTTCCCAGTAACATCAGCTCTTGAACCTGATTCTTCCATAGTAGGAGTGTATAATGGATCAGTGTCGGTTTCAGAATCATTAGGCTAATCTCTTGGTTATTCAAACTGGTAAGTGTCTTTGTTCTGGGACTTTAGATAAGCAATATGTTTCTTTGAACATTTCGTCACTAGAACACGTCTGGTATTGCAAAATTGTCACATAATCTCTAGAATCTGAATTTGTATCAGATGAACTTAAGTCATCATCACCATCATGATCAGAAACATTAGCAACATCATCATCCTGAGCATTAACAACGACATGCTTAACCCTCTCATCTTGAATAATTGGATCTTGAACAATTTGCTCTTGATGTTTTTGTTGCTGGACAGGTTCTTGAACTGCTTGTTCTTGCACAACATGTTATTGATTTGCAGCTTGATTCTAAACGACTTCCCTAGGCTCACCGTTATCATCATATTCTAATTCATCATCTGAACTGTCTGCATGACGTGGAGCACCATCTGAAGGAGCCACATAGTCTGCTTTGCAAGGTGTCCAGTCAGCTTCTTTATCGGTGGAGCTATGTTGGCACCTTTACGTTTCTGATAAACCGGTAATTTGTTGACAGCAATCTGATTCACGTGCTTCAATTTCATAGCAAATGCTTTATTCTTTGTAAGTGCTGGATACGAAGCATCAAAAATCATTTGGATGAATCTTGGATACATTAAGATTTTCTTCTGTATCACTAAGATGTTTTCCTTCATATACGCAAAAACCCAACAAGAAATGTTGGATTTTATGTTCATCACCAACGCTATAAAGAAATATAAAATCTTCATATCGAACTCTTTGTGACCTCTCAACCTATTTCCAAAGCATCTGATGATTACATGCAGCAAATACTTCTATGGTGGACATACATTTAATTTTGTAAACCATTTCACAATCAGATTTCCATCATACTTGATTCATCGCAATATCCCAATAAGATCTGCATCATCAAACTTTACTGGATAATCAACATGATCATTGAATTGAAAAATCCGACGAACATCGTCTTCAGAAATAACAATATCAGTCTCATCTATTCTTGATCTGATAACCGGTGGAGCAACTTTACAGTTCACTTGAGCCGCATTCCAGAAAGTATTCAGAATATCTTTGTATGGTGTACAATCGTGTGTGGTAACATGCTCCGAGATACGCACTAATGTTGTGATTATTAGATGGTAACAGTCCACTTTACAGTCCACTTGATCGTTGCATGAACTAAAAAACACTTTCGAATGTTGTGATTATTAGATGGTAACATAACAGCCATTTCTAAAAACTCACAAAAGCAACTAACGTTAAATTTGTTTTGAATAGTAAAAAACTCTAACGATTGACTCATATTTGACTCGAAACGCTTTAACTTTTAACTTTGTGAAAAACCTAGTCAACGTACCATCAAGTAAACATACCATTGACCTTACCAAATGGTCATCCGTACCATGGTGGTATGGGCGTACCATTTGAATGAAGATCGTTGACCGGACCAATCTTGGTCAAACGTACCACACTGGTACGTGCCATCCGCCGTACCACAATGGGCATGCGTTCCATGTTGGTACGGGCCAGCGTACAAACTAGTACGGCGGAAGAATAGTCACCGAACGGTCTATCGATTTTTAAGCCCAAAATGAACACGGTACGAGAAATCTGTCATCGTAATGTAATTCTATACCAAAAACCGATTCTAATGGTGTATTCAAAACTCATTTTCTTGTTCTAAAACCTAGTTAACCAACGAGTGTTAAACTTCGTGAAAAATCGAGCCTAAATCATTCAAAATCAAGAGATTTATGGAACCACAAACTAAATCAAGACCGTTATCCTGTGCGGAATTCAATTGCCTACCTGTAGCAACAAAAATCAGGAGCCATAGTTCAGTAACAATTGCGAAATTAAGAAAAAATGAGTTAGGGTTCGAGGGATTTTGCTCTGAGAATTTGGGAGTGGTACGGTAGTTAAGAAACAAGCATACCACCTCTCCTCTTTTATATGCACGATGGTGCGGCCCGACGTACCACTTGGTACGGGCGTACCATCAGAATTTTCAATTTCAACCCCAAACTTTTCTGATTTTGTCAGTTTTCACCCAAAAATCATATTTTTCCAATTTTAATCACTTTGATGATGATGGGCTGATTTATGCTTCGATTGTGGCTTAGGAAACAAAAATTTTCCATTTTCCGTATTCAGTTGAGCTAAAATAACGCAGAAACAAAATCTTTTGAATTTTAGCAATTTTATATCAAAACACACCAAAATCCTTTTGATTTTTCAAATTTTTTGCTAAAACACACCTAAAATCTTTTTAAAATTTTCTAAAATGTAAAAAGTCAACTGAACAAAATTAAATGCGATAATTTATATTTTTGTGAGAAAGATCGCAACATGAGATCATATCAGTAATATGTACCATACTCATTTAAGTTTTAGAATAATCAGCATGCAAGCCAAGTTGTGCACGAATACAACATTTTCATGTTTATTTCAGCCAAATCAAATCAATTTTTATAGCTTTATGATACGCATTAGGTATTTATTTATCAAGCAGAGAAATCATGGTACCCACATATTCAAGTAATTGATAACCTGACTTATTATATTTTTGATTTGTCTATTATTCATCACATAATTTATATACAGAGACAAGTTGTTCATAGTGTTTCATGCAAAAAGAAATCAGAACGTTAAATCGTCTACCTTAAGATCGATTTTTCGATACGCAGATAAGGCCTCGGATTTAACAAAACAAGAAAGAGAAAACAAGTTGAAATTGTATAATTCAACAACAATCAGGTCAATACTCCCGTATACGCAGAGAAAGCCCGATGAATTATACGAAACACCAAGAAAAATAAAGCAGAACGTCAAACGGACAACAATCAGGTCGATCTTTCGATACGTAGAGAAAGTCCGATCGTTTGACAAAATAAAGAAAATCAAACAAGTTTAAATCTTTCAAAAGAAAGCATGCGTACACTAGAACATTCTCTTATTCTATATTTGTATTTTCAGGTAATATCAGAATTACACAAAAACAAGAATACTGTTTCACCATAGATTTCAGTCTAGCATTATGTTTATATTATACTTGCATATATTAGATTTGACTAGCACATTCAATGACACAGACAAGTACCTACAGCCTTTCTTTATATTTTATCCATGGTCAGTATCATATTCTGATGTACTATCATTTCTCACTAGGGTTGGATCACATTTCTCAATTTTTAAACTTTTTAATTTTTTATGCTTTTTCATTTTGAATACAAGAAATCATAATCTTTTTGTATTTTCCATAATTATCCCCTAAAAAGCAAAAACAAAATTGAAATAACAACAAAAGCAAAAATGATCAACCGAAACAGATTATTTGGCTTTTAAGCAAGTAACACCATTGATTTGCAAGAGAAATTGAAAGCGTGTTTTATCAAAAGCTTTGGTAAACAAATCAGCCCTTTGAAAATCAGTGTGGATTTTCTGCAAATCAACTAGCTTCTTCTCAAACTAGTCACGAATAAAATGGTATCGAATGTCAATGTGCTTAGTTTTTTAATGTTAAACGGGGTTTTTTGTGATGCATGTAGCAGCTGAGTTATCAATAAAGATAGGAGTGGTTAGAAAGTTCAAACCATAATCCCGCAACTACTGTTGAATCCACAAAACCTGTGAACAGCAACTAGAAGCAACAACATATTCCACTTCCACAGTAGACATTGCGACTGAAGTCTGTTTCTTGCACTGTCACGATACAAGCCTCTCCCCCAGAAATTGGCAACCGGCAGTAGTGGATTTGAAATTAATTTTACACCCGTCGTAATCCGAAGAGTAGGCTGATAACTCGAACTTATTATCATTAGGATACTAAATACCAAGATCCGGATAACCCTTCTAATAAGCCATGATCCTCTTCACTGCCATCAAATGAGAAGCCTTGGGGTTTGCTTGATACCTAGCACACATACAAACGGCAAACATTATATCAGGTGTAAGATACATTAAGAACCCAACCATGGCTCGATACAGTGTTGAGTCAACACTGTCACCAAACTCATCTCTCGCAAGACCATGATTAACTTGCATGGGAATATTAGGAATCCGGACATCTCCAATCTTGAATCTGGCCAGAACATCTCGAACGTATTTAGTCTGATGCAAGAAAATGCCTTTCGCCCATTGATTCACTTGAAGACCCAAAAAGAAATTTATCTCTCCCATGGAACTCATTTCAAACTTTTTTTGCATCACAAGCTCAAATTCTTGAAGAGCTTATCGTTTGTACTGTCGAAAATAATGTCATCGACCTAACTTGTACTAGAAGCAAATCGTTCCCCATTTTCTTTGAGAAAAGCGTGCAGTCAACCTTCCCGTGTTTAAAACCATTCTCAAGTAGGTGAGTAGATAACGTCTCATACCAAGCCCGTGGAGCTTGATGAAGACCATACAAAGCTTTATCCAACTAACGCATTCTCTGAAGTCAGGATCATAAAAACTAGGAGGCTGCTTGACATACACTTCTTCACGAATCTTCCCATTCAGAAAAGCACTTTTAACATCCATCTGATACACCTTAAATCTTTTGTATGATGCAAAAGCCAAGAAAATGCGAATCACTTCAATCCGAACTACCGGAGCGTAAACTTCATTGAAGTCGATTCCTTCTATCTGCGAGAATCCTTGAACCACCAATCGAGCTTTGTTTCTAATGATGATTCCTCGACCGTCATTTTTACATTTAAACATGCAGCGTGTCCCGCAAGGTTCTTTTGAATTCTTGGGTAAATAAACAAGGTGACAGACTCCCAATTTCTGGAATTATTGCAATTCCTCCTGCATTGCCTCCACCCAAGAAGAGTCTTGTAATGCTTGGTCAACAGATTCAGGATCAACTTGAGATAATAAGCAAGAATGAAAAACTTCATCTTGAATTCCAGAATCACGAATTTCAGTAATGAGTGCATCGACTGAACTAGATAATCGATGTCGTGTACGAACACCAGAAGTATGATCTCCAATAATATTGTCTTGTGGATGTATGTTATGAATTCTAAGAGGAGTAATATCAAGAACCACCACATTGTCGTCAAGATTAGTGAAATTCTCATATGCAACCTCCGAACTCGAAGGATCATCAATTGATAACATATTCGGAACAGAAGAACTAGTGCTCGGTAATGTAATTGGATCATCAATTACTCCCGATTCAGCCTCATGAAAATCACTTTCATCATCATCAGATGAACTAACAGTTTCCAAATTAGAAACATTCTGACTAGATGAAGCAGCAGGAGGAACAATTGGAAGCTTCGGAACATTCGATCCATGCTGAGACATTATATGATGTATAGCAACAACTAAATCGTCTTGTGAAGTTTCATCATCAGAAGCATTGCTTGCTGTAGAGAAAGAATTACAAAAAGCATCATAATCAAAACCTCGATTGAATCCCGGTTTGGCTGGTGTAAAAGAATGTCCTTGACAATCAACATGCAAATAATTCCCAATCATCGTGGGAGCATGATTATAAACTCTTTTCATTAGATTTTTTGTATCCAACAAAAATTCCCTCAAAAACTTTTTCATCAAACTTGCCAGATTCTTTGAGAACAGAACACCTACACCCAAACAAAAGCCTCAGTCCAAAAATTAATTGGCAATTGTTTTATCTATCCTTTTGACAATAAGAACACGATTGAGCACATAACAATCCATAACAAAAGCCTCAGTCCAAAAATTAATTGGTAATTGTGCATCAGCTAACATGGTTCGTGTTGTTTCTATTATCGTTCGATTCTTTCTCTCAGCCACTCCATTTTGTTGAGGAGTATACGAAGCACTAAACTATTGAATAATACCATGAGCATCACAGAAAGCTACCATACTTGCATTTTTGAACTCGGTTCCATTATCACTCCGAATGCGATAGATTCTTTTCTTGTATGCCGATTCAAACTTTGACAACAATTTCTGAATTAAATCAGGAGTTTCATCTTTCGTGCTCATAAACACCACCCATGAGAAATGAGAGAAATCATCCATGATCACCAAACAATAGTATTTACCATCAATGCTTTGAACATTCACAGGACCGAATTCTTTGTAACGCCTTCAACCAGATTATGATTCACTAAATAGTTCATTTTCCACTAATTGATGTGTCCCAAACGGCGATGCCACAAAATAGACTCTTTCTCAGTAGCTTTGGAAATGAAACACGTTGCATGAACTGCATACGAAGACTTATAATTCATATTCAGAACATATATATCTCTAAACAGTGGTGCACGCATCACTATCCATTCATCCGAGATTTTGATTCCAGGCTTTAAGATCAAGCACTCAAAAGTTGTGAAAGCAGTGGTAAACTATTTGTCATAAATCTGAGGCACACATAGCAGGTTGTGTTTCAACTCTTCCACAAATTGTACGTGATCAAAAGTGACACTCTCATTCCCCATTTTTCCTTCACCGGTAATTCTACCACCCTTATTTCCAGCGAAAGTAACATTCTCACCATTAATTGGTTTCACTTCAGACAGCAGGAAGATGTTACCTGTCATGTGCCGCGAAGCTCCACTATGAACCACCCAAAAGTTGTTGACAACCTTTTTTCGAGATCCCTGCACAAAATCAGCAGAATTAGTTTAAAAGTGGACCTAAACTTTCAGCTTTGGGTCGACTGCTTTCCTTAGAAAAATCTTTAGTGGCTTTAGATGATAACTTTGGAAGCCACTTCTGTTTCAACGATGGAATACATGAGTCAGATGTGGAAGCATAATTTGATATATTACCAAAAGTACTTGGATTATGTTTGAAAAAAATTTCACGTTTAAAGTGATTTTTGGTAACCATCTTTTCATCTACCATCTTGTCTTTTCAAACATACCTTGTATCAGAATCAGAATTTTCTGATTTTTCATTTTTCACAGCGGAAGCTCTCTTTTTAGCAAGAATAGGACACCTATTACGTAAGTGACCACGTTTATAACAATGATAACACCTTCGACGATCAATAATGACCATAGGAATGTGATTTCCAAACTCATCTGTTGAACCATTATCATACATGGGTTGAATGAATTCCTTAGGTTTGTTGGTCATAAACTTTCTAGAATGAAACTTAAGAAGAGGTTTAAACAATGGACCAATATACCCAAATTCATTATAAAACCCATAATCATCAAAACCACACTTTTCAGAATACCGTTTTGGTTTAGTGGTTTTGACCTGTCCAAATTGCCCATATGAAGAGCCTTCACCAAAGTCATCATAAAACTTGTAATTATTGCAAAAACCATATGACTCATACTCAAATGAATTTGATTTTGAAGAAAATTGACCATCAGAGTTATAAAAATCTTTGGTGAGTACTTTGGTGATTTTGATTTGGACTTAGATCTCTGATCATTTGGTGATTTTGATCTGGATTGAGATCTCTGATCATTTGGTGATTTTGATCTAGATTGAGATCTCTGATCATTTGATCTGGATTGGGAGTTGAGCTGAGAAACATTCTCAGTATCAGGTACTATTTTCATTCTAGATGCAACATAAAACACTTTTTCAATATGTGTTGGATCAACACTACCCATTGGAAACATTGCATCTGAGAAAATAGTATCACTTCCCTTCAAACAATACATTTTCTGAATGGTAGAAGATTCACCAACCTCAGACTTACCTTTCAGCTTAACATCAATTTTCTCAGATTTTGTGTCAACAAATTTGACACCTTTGTGATCATTCTTCTAAAATTTCTAAGATTTCTTCTGATTAGCCTCAAAATTTTCAGCATTGGATCCAAAACCAGTTCCAACAAATTTAGCAGATTTAGGAATAGGAACTGGAATCGTGTTGATATTAGGATTGGTTTGGTTGCTCTCATTTATGTTATCTTTTTCATAAAACAAATCAACACCTTTTGCAAAATTACCCTTTTCAAATTCTTTCATTTTCTTTTAAGTTTCTACAATCTTCATGGCTGCCTCTAAAGGTGTCGGTTTAACACCACCTTTAGATTTAATCTCAGTGACAGGTTTTTCAACCACAGGATTACTGGATTCTGATTGTTTAGAAACAACATAATTTGGTTTTGATTCATGTTTGCCAGGCTTTTTCTTATATGTGCCCTTGTGTCGATCAGACGACCCAAGCAAGTTCTCAGTGAACTTAGAGTAATCAAACACAATAGCTGGCTTGCTTTTAGTCTCATTGGGTCCCAAACCGTGAGAAATTGGTGGTGGAACTGAATTACACCCAGACTCTTTGAACACCTCTTTCAATGTTTCATCTTTGCACAGATAACTTTCACCCAGCTGAATTTTTTAAATTCTTAATTTGTCTTTTAAGATCTAAAATTTCAATGTTTAATTTTGAAATCTTAGTAGTAGCTTCTGCAAGCTACTTCTTAGAAAAGATAAATTCTTCAGTTTTGTTATTCAATTCAACTTTAGTGTTAAGAGTCATAGCATGTTCCTTTTTCAGTTCCGCTTTAACAGCCTCCCACCTTTGTTTGAAAATTTTGTATTTGCCTCTGCTAACAAGTATTTGTCATGATACTTTACTTTCTCATCAGAAAATTCTTTCAAGTGGTTAGCAGTTGAAGCACAATGATCACAAAGTTTAGAATCAACCTATATATCAGTCTGAATGCTTGATGAGCATCTGCAAGAAAATCATCTCCAGGAAGTTCAGAATTGTGTTCAACCACCAAATTTTCAGGTACAGAACTGCACAAAAAGGCGGATTCATCAGGAAAATCAGCACTCCAATCATAACCTTCACAAGCTTGAGAAACTAAAGCTTTAGTTGTTCAGCTTGAAACATTAGCATTTGCATTAGAAGTAGAAGGATTAGAATTCTTCCCTGAATTCTTAGCAGCATATTTCTGATACAACCTAGAAGTTTCTTGCTTTTGCCCGTTGCTGCACTCATTTGCAAAATGACCATAATTTTGACAATTATAGCATCGAACTTTGGCTTTATCAAACCCAAGCTTCCCTTCAGGATTCAAATATTTCCTTCCTGTTCTTTGCATGAACTTCTTCCCTCTTCGAACCAACATTGCCATAGACCAGTTAATATTAATTAATTCTAAATTATCGGCATCAATCTGTTCATAATCCTCATCGGTCAACTCAACACTTGTTAACTTCCCCGCAATCACACCATCATACGAAGACACCATAGTAGAAAATAATGCCATAAAGTCATTTGTTGTTTTTGCAGAAAAAGGACTCTGATTTGAAACAAATGCAGATTGGTTTGAATGAACTGGAAATGTAACTGCAGGATATTGAGTATAAGTTCCCATGGTTGGTCTAGATACACACTACCAAAAAATTAGCCTAATTCAACACTTTTTTTGACATGAAGGTTGCATTAGCTGAAGTTGCATTAGACCTAATGCAACCTTTTTATTACCTAATGCAATTTTTTCCTCAAAGAGTTGCATCCTAAAAAGGTTGCATTAGGTATGAAAGGTTGCATTATGTAACAAAATGGTTGCATTAGATCTAATGCAACTTCAGCTAATGCAACCTTTTGGTCAATAAAAAGGTTGCAAAAGTGTTGCATTAGCCTCATTTGTTGGTAGTGACATTTGAATACCCAGTTGAAGATTTTTCCGCATACAAAGCAGTAGGAGCTGGATTTGAACTTTTTGCCACCTTAGCATGTATAGTTGAAGCAATTCCCACAAAATAGACATCCGGGTTTTGTACTTGTGGTAGTAAAGTCTTAACCCTCATCATGTCTAGTTCTCTTGCTAACAGATTCCTTGTCAGTTCATCATAAGACACATCATCAAATCCTTTGTCATAAGTTAACAACAAGATGTAACCTTCCCACATAGCAGGTAAAGCATCTAATAGTTTTTTCTTTCAACTCATTTGCTTCTTTCTTTACTCCAACAATCTAAAGCTCTCTTACCAAGTGTGAAAGCCTTGAAATAAGATCATTGATAGTTTCATTTGTAACATGACAAAAATTGTCATATTCTCTCACTAAGACTTTCTTCTTACTCTTTTTATATTGAGCATTTCTTTCACACCTTTTACATAAAGCTTCCCACAAGGCTTTAGAAGTCGTATGCATTTTGAATCGATGAAGAATGTCTTTTGGCAGTGCCATGGACAATGTAGCATACGTCTTTCTTTCTAATTTGAAAGCCTCTTTTTCCTCTTCATTCATTTTACTATACGTTTTGTCTTCACCATTAATCTTTGGTATGACATATCCATCTAACATCAGTCCCAAAACACTTACATCGGTGACCCAATGTACAATTCGTATCGTGTTTTCCAATTATGAAAATCTTCAAATTTCATCAACTTGGGAACCTTGCTCGTGGTCCCAATTTCATTATCGTAATTGAGCAAAGCTAGAAAGATGTTGACATAGAAGCGAATGCTTGAAACAGATCCATGATGAAAGTTGTTAAAACTGATTCAGCGTACCAAAATGTTGACCTCCGTACCAATCAATCGATCTCCGTACCAAAAGCTTTGTCCGGACCAACGGCGTACCAGTAAATTCACGCGTACAAACAAACGGACCAGACCAACTCAGCATACTAAGGAATGTAGTGTACCAACTTGGTATGGCGTAACCGCTTGCATACCAACCAGTAACCGTCACGTACCACCGATGAAGAGTTCCTTGCATACCAAGACTCAGTGTACCAGCAGATCTATGAACATTGCCTTGCGTACCAAGATATTCAACCGGCGTACCAGCAGCGTACCATGATGAAATCGACTAATTTTCCGAACTTGACTCTTTAAACTGGAATTTGACACAGGAATCAACTAAAACACTCTAGGAACATTTTGGATTCATATTTGATATCAGAAACACTTGGAATTGAGAAGAAATGATGAAAAATGATCCAAAAACCTACTTTCTCTCACTAGAAACTGCAAAATTGATCAAATCACAGCAACAGAGCAACCTAGATTGCTTAGATACCACTTGAAAAGACACGAGCCGATCCTACTACTTCATGATTCAATCGATATGACAAACACGAAGGTAAATAATTCTTTCTTTGATTGATTCAATAGGGATTTCACACACACAGGCTAACTGTTCTCACTCTTCTACTCTAACCAAAACACTTAAACCTATTTATAGTTAAGCTGGTCGGTGTACCAATTAACTCAACGTACCAGTTGGTACGCTGCGGCGTACCAACTGGTCCGCCCCATGGTACGCTAGATCTAAAATATACAAAATATAATACGAGTAACATAAACCAAGACCTAGAATTAGACACCAAAACTTGTTCTAACATTTAAAATCAGCCAACATAGCCCTGACATCTTCAATCAAAGTTTTGTTTCTCCTTTCAGCAACTCCATTTTTTTGTGGAGTTCTGGGAGCACTGAACTGCCTGGTTATCCCTTTTTCTTCACAAAATGAATTTAAAACATGATTTTTAAATTAAGTGCCATTATCACATCTGATAGTTTTGACCTCAAATTTTGACTGATTTTCTATCTTGACAACTAGAGTTTTCAACAATTCAGCAGTTTCATCTTTTGTTTTTAGAAAGAAAATGCAAGTGTATCTAGTGATATCATAAATTATCACAAAACAATATGACCTTTTTCCCAAACTCATTAGCCTAGTTGGCACAAATAAATCCATGTGGAGCAACTCTAAGGATTGTGAGATAGAACTTTTAGCTTTTGGCTTGAAGAAAGCTTGTGTTGCTTACGCTTAAGGCAAGGCACACAGTGCTCTAACAAGTAAATTTTTTAGCAGTAAGACCCATGACTAGACTAAGATTGACAATTCTATTCATGTTCTTGTAATTTTCATGTCCTAGTCTTCTATGCCAAAGATCAGACTCATCAACTGAGGCTTTGGATATAAAACAAGCATTGCCACTGGTAGGTGCAGCAACTGACATATGGCAATACATAAAAAACTTCTTTCCTGGGTGCTCTTAGCAAAATCATTTTCTAAAAAAATTGACTTCAGATTTAAGTATGATCGCCTCTCTCTCATTAAACATGACATTTAACCTCTTATCAGACATTTTGAGACACTAAGTAGGTTCAAGTTTAATGTACCAACAAGATTAACTCTATCAAAGCTTACCAAACCATTTGTAACATTTCCTCTAGCTGAGATGTACCCCTTGTTGCTTCCAAAGGCAACAGCTCCTCCATTTAATATATTTGTGTTTTCTAGAATGTTTTAATTTCCTGTCATGTGGCCGGTGCATCCACTGTCAACGATCCATAGTCGATTTAGACTGTTATTTTGCACCTTCACATGTCACAAATTTATTAGTTTTTTAAGTGACCCAAGCCTTTGTGGTCTTGGGGTATTCCCAATGCATCATTGTACTTGTACTCTTTTAGTACTAAAGTATTCAAAATAGGTTGCTCAGTGAGCATATCATCATTTTCAAAATCTAAGTATTGGCAAGAACTTTATTGATGAAATTTCTCACTTCCTATTATTGATTTTTTCTCCAATGCCTTTCTTTCTCTAAACTCTCCAAACTTCTCTGTTTGTTTGACTCAATTTTTTACAAAATCATTTGTTAGAAATTGGTTATGACTTGGAACTTTAGTTCCTTCTGGTGAAGGAGCATACTTATGTGATGCAAAGCTATTTTTGACAAATTTTTCACTTTGAAGCGGAACAGTGGAACTTCCGCTTAAACTAGTCACGAACTCATTTTGACCACAATTCATTTTTGTTTGAAAAAGATTTTTTCAGCTTTTGTCTTGAAGAAGGACAAGTGTTTCTTACCCTTAAGGCAAGGCACACAGTGCTCAGAACAAGTAAATTATTTAGCAGAAAGACCCCTGACGAAACCAAGATTGACAATTCTTTTCATGTTCTTGTAATTTACATGTCCTAGACTTCTATGCCAAAGATCAGACTCATTAACTCAGGATTTGGATATAAAACAAGCAGTGCCATTGGTAGGTAGGTGCAGTAACTGACATATCCAATACATACAAACCTTCTTTCCTGGTTGCTCTTAGCAAATTCATTTCCTCAAGAATTTTGACTTCAGATTTAAGTATGATTGCCTCTCTCTCATTAAACATGACATTTAACCTCTTACCACACATTTGTGAGACACTAAGTAGGTTAAAGTTTAATGTACCGACAAGATTAACTCTATCAAAGCTTACCAAACCATTTGTAACATCTCTCTAGCTGAGATGTACCCCTTGTTGCTTCCAAAGGTAACAGCTCCTCCATTAATATTTTTGTGTTTTCTAGAATGTTTTTATTTCCTGCCATGTGGCTGGTGCATCCACTGTGAACGATCCATAGTCGATCTTGACTCTTATTTTGCACCTGCACATGTCACAAATTTTTTAGTTTTTGTAGGGGACCCAAGACTTTATGGTCTTGGGTCTTCCCAATGCATCATTATACTTGTACTCTTTTAGTACTAAAGTATTCAAAATAGGTTGCTTAGTGAGCAAATCATCATTTTCAAAATCTATGTTTTGGCAAGAACTTTGTTGATGAAATTTCTCACTTCCTATTTTTAATTTTCTCTCTAATACCTTTCTTTCTCTAAACTCTCTAAACTCTCTCTGTTTGTTTGACTCAGTTTTTACAAAATCATTTGTTGGAATCTAGTTATGACTTGGAACTCTAGTTGTTTCTAGTGAAACAACATACTTATGTCATGCAAAGCTATTTTTGACAAATTTTGCACTTTGAAGCTATTCAGTGGAACTTCCGCTTGATCTAGTCACAAACTCATTTTGACCATAATTCTTTTCTAGTTTGAAAAAAGTTTTTTCAGCTTTTGGCTTGAAGAAAGACTTGTTTTGCTTACCCTTAAGGCAAGGCACACAGTGCTCAGAACAAGTAAATTGTTTAGCAAGAAGACCCTTGACTAAACCAAGATTGACAATTCTATTCATGTTCTAGACTTCTATGCGAAAGATCAGACTTATCAACTGAGGCTTTGGATATAAAACAAGCAGTGCCACTAGTAGGTGCATCAACTAACATATCCAATACATACAAACCTTCTTTCCTGGGTGCTCTTAGCAAAATCTTTTCCTCTAGAATTTTGACTTTAGATTTAAGTATGATTTCCTCTCTCTCATTAAACATGACATTTAACCTCTTATCACACATTTGTGAGACACTAAGTAGGTTAAAGTTTAATGTACCAACAAGATTAACTCTATCAAAGCTTACCAAACCATTTGTAACATCTCCTCTAGCTGAGATGTACTCCTTGTTGCTTCCAAAGGAAACAGCTCCTCCATTAAATATTTTTGTGTTTTCTAGAATTTTTTTATTTCCTGTCATGTGGCTGGTACATTTACTGTCAACGATCCATAGTCGATTTTGACTATTATTTTGCACCTGCACATGTCACAAATTTATTTGTTTTTGTAGGGGACTTAAGCCTTTGTGGTCTTGGGTCTTCCCAATGCATCATTATACTTGTACTCTTTTAGTACTAAAGTATTCAAATAGGTTGCTTAGTGAGCAAATCATCATTTTCAAAATCTATGTTTTGGCAAGAACTTTGTTGATGAAATTTCTCACTTCCTATTTTTGATTTTCTCTCCAATGCCTTTCTTTCTCTAAACTCTCTAAACTTTCTCTGTTTGTTTCTCAGTTTTTACAAAATCATTTGTTGGAAATTGGTTATGACTTGGAACTCTAGTTCTTTCTGGTGAAGCAGCATACTTATGTGATGCAAAGCTATTTTTGACAAATTTTGCACTTTGAAGCGGAACCGTGGAACTTCTGCTTGAACTAGTCAAAAACTCATTTTGACCATAATTCTTTTCTGTTTGAAAAAAGTTTTGAGGATTAACTTTTCCTCTTGAAGGGTTTTTTCTTCTTTGACTTTCAAACAACTCATAATTTTCACTAAACTCTACAGATGGTTTTTGTTTCAAAGTAGTGACAGACCTGAAGTTTTTCCTGTTTTCCGGTTGAACTTAAGTTCGAGCGGAGAATTGTTCTGCTTGAACTCTAGCCGGAAATTTGTTTTGTTTAAAGAATGAAAAAACTGTTGGTTTATATAACTATTGATCAGATTATTCACGAGTACGCAGCGGATCGATCCTATGATTTAACCTAACTAACCGGATAGAACATGTTTACCTTATGAGCTCGGATTGACTTGATCTCTTGGAGGATTTAATGCAAATCCCTCTACGATCGCACACACGACACACCAATGTTATGTGCTAGCACTTGATCACGAACCTTCTTCTTCAAGTTTTGGTCAAACCACAATTTCGAACTCAAGGGAATTAGAAACCCTAGCCGAAATTTAGAAGAGGAGAGGAGGTGGAGAGAATTAGGGTTTTGGATTTCTCTAATCACTTGGATTTTAATAGTCTAAAAAAACCCTTAACCAAGGGGTTCTATTTATAGGGTTTAGATAAATTAGGGAACAAGATTAGGGCAACACAATGAGCCCTATGAGGCTTACGAATTTCTAGAATTCGTACAAGGCCTTTGGGCCTCCACCAACTTGTTCCTTAATTAATCTAGTCCAATTCCCTTCTCTTTAATTAATAACTAATGGCCCGTTAACAATTAACTATTAGTTTTTAATTAATTCCTCTTTAATAATTCGTGATAAATATTAATTAACTATTAATTAATATTAATACATTTGGTGTCGAGACGTGTGACCCCGTAGGCTTAAATAATTTCCGGACATACGCTTACTATTACATGATCATATCCCTACAGCTCCCACTTGAGCTTGCAATAGTAAAGGTAATAACATTGGTTAGCGTCTAGCAACACGCCAATGCTCCCAGAAATATTTAAGTACAGTTTCTCAAAGTGTATTTAAATGGTTTAGTCATTTATTATCCCTTTGTTACCGACACCGTGTTAAATATGGATATGGATCAAAGTCATTCCATACTCTTAACGATTCTGTTTCTCATTCTCACAACTAACTTAAGATTACCAAATTGCAAATCGAGACATCTCTAGATTTCATTTGGGCACGGCCATGCAAACATCTTAATTAGTCCAATGAGGAGCCCAGTGGTATCTGCTTCAGCACAAAGCTGAAGGAACAAATCCTCTTGACTACACGTGTCAAGTCACATACTTCACTACACTTACTGAAAATAGCCCTTTTGTACTACCTTATTCAGGATAGTTAGACCTATATCAAGTAGGTGCAATCCATACATGCATGACCTGCTTGTATCTCAAGTCTAAGGATAAATAAAGCAACCATTTACGAATTTCACTTAATGACGCCGATCCATAAAGTGACAATTCGTTAGTGGGTCAGTCCAGTATGCATCCAATGAATACCATGTGAGTTTGGTGGGACCATCCTAACCAATCACTCAGATTTTGTCTTAGTTTAACTATGCTCCCACATAGTTAATCGACAATGGACAATTTAGAATACTTAGTAAGTATTCATGGATTAAACATGCAAATATAGGACACAACTTAACCATTAAATGAAATCAAACATATCAAGTACTTTATTTCATTATATAAATAGAAATTGTTTACATCCTTTATCCAAATACTGGAACATCATACATACATGATTTAACTAGCTAATCTAAGTCCCATGCCCTCGGCATGCCTTTCAAGTTTTGGTCTCGATAGAGCTTTCGTGAAAGGATCAGCTAAGTTAATATCCGTGTGAACTTTGAGTAATTTTATTTCACCAAGTTCGATATGCTCACGAACATAGTGATATCTCCTGGCATAGTGTCTGGCGCCCTTCTGAACTCCGGGTTCTTTGGCGATGATTAATGCACCCGAGTTATCGCAGTACATGTCGATAGGCAAGTTACTTGTGGGGACAATGTCAAGCCCACTAATAAACTTCCTTATCCAGACAGCCTCCATTGCAGCCTCTAACGCAGCAATGTACTCAGACTCTGTTGCAGACATAGCAACTGTGGTTTGCTTCTTGCTCTTCCAATCCACAGCGCCTCCATTTAGAACGAAGACGTACCCAGACTGAGACTTCGTGTCATCTCTATCAGTCTGAAATCCAGCATCACAGTATCCGGTCACTTTGAGCTCTTGATCTGGATTTCCCCCATACACCAAAAACAAATCTCTAGTAGCCCGTAGGTACTTGAGAATGGTCTTAACAGCAGTCCAGTGACTTTCACCTGGATTCTGTTGAAATCGGCTAACGATATTTTGCGCAAATGCTATATCAGGTCTAGTGCATCTCACCGCATACATTATAGAGCCTACAGCCGAAGCATAAGGAACTCTTTGCATACGCTTCACCTCATCAGGTGTAGAAGCACCTTGTTTGACCGATAGACCAAGTCCTTCCTGCATAGGTACTATACCACGCTTGGAATTCTCCATCTTGAATCGCTTCAAGATCTTATCAATATAAGCACTTTGACTTAGTCCAATCAACCGCTTAGTTCTATCTCTATAGATCTTGATTCCAAGAATGAATGCTGCTTCTCCCAAGTCTTTCATGGCAAAACACTTTCCAAGATGGTTTTTGACATCTTGCAACATTGGAATGTGTTTTCCTATGATCAATATGTCATCCACATACAAGACCAGGAAAGTAACATTGCTCCCACTAGCTTTGCGATATACACATGGCTCATCGGGATTTTGAACGAAACCAAACTTTTTGATTTCTTCATCAAACCGTTTATTCCAACTTCTCGATGCTTGCTTTAGTCCATAAATGGACCTTTGAAGCTTGCATACCTTGTTGGGATGTTTTGGATCCACAAACCCCTCGGGTTGATCCATATAGACTTCTTCGTCCAAGTAACCATTTAAGAAGGCAGTCTTAACATCCATTTGCCATATCTCAAAGTCATAGTATGCTGCTATGGCTAAGAGAATCCTAATAGCTCTAATGTCAGCAACTGGTGAAAAGGTCTCATCATAATCAACGCCAAAACGTTGAGTATATCCTTTCGCCACGAGACGAGCTTTATAGGTGTGTACATTTCCATCCATGTCGGTCTTCTTCTTGAAGAGCCATTTACTTCCAACGGTTCTTGCGTTAGGAGGAAGATCAACCAGGGTTCAAACGTGGTTATCTTGCATGGATTTCATTTCCACATTCGCAGCTTCAAGCCATTTGTCAGATTCTGGATTTGATAATGCAGCTTTGAAATTCGGAGGCTCATCGAGATCTCCTGCTACGTTTTCCTCGGATTCGACTAGACCAATCCATCTATCCGGTTGACGTATGACCCTTTCGGATCTACGAAGTGGAATCGCATCATCATCATCGACTTGAGGTTCATCACTTTGAACATTTCCCCCCCCCCTCCAAGTTGATGATTGCTAGTTATTTCAGAAGGTGAAACATCTTCCAATAGTTCTACAATTCTCCCACAGTTCTCTTGAGCTATAAAATTCTTCTCAAAGAATTCAGCGTATCGAGCAACACGAACTGTGTTTTCGGAAGGATTATAGAAGTAGTAACCCATTGTTTCCTTTGGGTATCCTACGGAGATGCACTTAGTCGTCCTAGGTTGTAATTTGTCAGGCGTATCGCGCTTCACAAGTGCCTCACATCCCCAGACTCGTAAGTAAGACAACACAGGGACTTCTCCATACCATAATTGATATGGTGTCTTTTCAACCTTCTTGGTTGGAACCATATTTAGAACGCGTACAGCGGTTTCTAGAGCAAAATCCGAAAATGATAATGGGAGAGTTGTAAGGTTCATCATCGACCTCACCATCTCTAGTAAGGTACGATTCCTCCTCTCAGATACTCCATTATGCTGAGGTGTATAAGGAGGAGCAAGCTGTTGGACAATTCCACACGCTTTTAGATAATCCTTAAACTCTTGGCTTAAGTATTCACCACCACGATCCGATCGAAGGATCTTGATGGTCTTACCGAGTTGATTTTCAACTTCGTTCTTAAACTCTTTGAATGTTTCAAATACCTCGTGGTTATGTTTAAGTAAGTAAACATAACCATAACGACTGAAATCATCTGTGAAAGTCACGAAGTAGCTAGCACCTTGTCTTGACACATGTCTAAATGGGCCACATACATCGGTATGGATGAGTCCAAGTAGCTCTTTTGCCCTTTGCGGCTTGTTCGGAAAGGGTTTTCTAGTCATGTTTCCTGATATACATGAAACACATTTGTCAAATGATTCATCATTTGATTTTAAGATCCCTTCACCTTGAAGTCTTTCAATGCGGTTTTTGCCAACATGGGCAAGACGACAGTGCCATAGATAGGTAGAGTCCAAATTAGTTTTCGCTCGTTTGCTAACATAATACAATGAATTATTATTGTTGCAACCACGCATATCAATTTCATAAATGCCATTACAAGGGATCGCATCAAAATAATGAACATTATTCTTAGAAACTGAAATACTGATATTATTAAAAACATTAATATATCCTTGGTTTTTCAACAATGAAACTGAAATAACTCCTCTAGTAATAGAATGTGCATAATGACAATTGTCTAAAACAATAATTAACCCAGAAGGAAGAACTAAATGAAATTCTCCTATAGCTTCCACAGCTGCTGGCAAATCATTTCCCATGAACAGCTGCAAAGCTCCAGACTTCAGTTTCCTCCTGTTTCTAAGACCCTGCAACGTATTACAGATATGAGTTCCACAGCCGGTGTCATACACCCATGAATCACACTTAGAAAAGGAAAATAATTCAATTATGAAGATACCTGAAGTACTAACCCCGCTAGTATTCTTTCTCTTCTTCATCAACTCAGCTAGATAGGTAGGACAGTTCCTCTTCCAGTGTCCAACTTCACAACAATGGTGACAGATCTGGTCTTTAGCCGATGCTCTTTTGCGGCCGAAGGAGTTTGCTTGGTTTTGGGAACAAGCGCAACTGCCTTGCCTTTTCCTTTACCATCATTCTTGCCCTTCGCCTTTTGCGGTCGTTTAGCCTTTTGGAGCTTTCCCCCCTTGATCATAAGAACTTGGGGTGTTTCAGTGGCCTTCTTAGGAATCGTTTTTTCATACTCGACAAGCATAACATGAAGCTCAGGTATAGTCTTAGTCATACTATGCATGTTGTAGTTGCGTACAAAACCCTCAAAATCCTTCGTAAGAGATTTCAGAATCATGCCAACTGCCACAGCCTGATTATACCCATATTTGAGCGATTCCAATTTGTCAAAGTAGCTCTTCATCTTGAGCACATGACTACTGACCGATTTACCAGTTTCAAGCTTCAAGTCGTGGAGTTCCACAACTAGGTCGAACAATTTAACACCAGCTTGTTTTTCATACATCTTCTTTAGCTCTTTGATCATATCACAAGGTGTATGAAATTCGTATTGCTTCTGAAGATCGGGAGTCATACTCGAGATCATCATGCAAGCAACCTCATCGTATCTGCTATACTCTGCATTGTAGAACACTTTCTCTTGATCAGAAGCATTAGCAGCTGGCTCGGTCGGCCAATGATTCTCAATGACATCGGTCCTCCGTTCAACTCTAAGGACAATCCTCAGTTGACGGTACCAGTCATTGAAGTTAGATCCATTCAGCTTTTCTCTTTCAAACATTTGACGAAAAGCATGACCAACATTGTTTTGAGGAGGGTTTGTTGCCATCTACAAAACAGATTAAGTTCAAAAATCAATATTTTCGATAATTAAGTCCTTAATAACTTAATTACCCAATGTTTAAATAACCTTAAACAATTAAGCTTATTAAGGCTAGGATCCTAATGACATGCCCTCATTTCATCAGTTGATCTGCTAGAAATGATGCTAGGGCGATTGCCAAATACAATTCCAAGATTTTATGGGACCTACAACTTGCACCAAGTGATTTGTAGTCATGTGTCATCCCATCTTTTGCCACGGGCTAAGGGTCTTACCGCCTAGCTCGCTTTAAGTCGTCCAACCAAGAACGCACAAATTGTCCACCATTGTGTACCAATGAGTGGGAATTTGTCTTGCAGATGCTAATCTACCATTGTGTACCAATGAGTAGAGTAACACCCACAAGTGTCCTTTATGAGTTGGATGGCAAAGACTTAAGTTTGATTGGGTCAAAATAATTTGATGTGATCAAAAGGTTATGTGTGAAGATTCATGCACATCTTCACCACATAATGTGTTTATAAAATGCTTAGTTTGTCTTCCAAGTCAAAAGAGCTCGGTAGCTCCATTCGCAACACACAAAGAAGCGTAGGGGTGAGGTTTGCACATTGCAATTAAAAACCTACCCCTTTAGGGAAGCAGAGCGAACCGACTTATACCTCTCTTAGAGTATGTTCAAATGGGTGAGCCGGTGTTTCTTTTGAACTTGTAGGACACAAATTTTATTTTATAAACAAATCATATTTCGATAGTTAGTAAGCAAATTTCAATTTTCATAAAACAATTTGCGATTTAAAATCTTTTTATTATGTCTCAATTATCACATAACACTACATAATCTTAGGGTTTCTAATTATCTTACATAATTTTAATTTTTTAATTCTCTCGTTTTAAGTAATAACCATGATCAAACTTCATGGTTTTTACTTCTTTTTAACTCATTAAAAATAAAAGGTACAACATGTTGGTTTCTAGTTATCTAATAACACATAAAAAAACTTGGATTAATATTTTGGATCTTTCAAGAAACTAATTTTGATCCAAATTAGGGTTTCCCGATTCGGCTAGAGGTGTTGATCCAATTAGGGTTTTCAATTTGGGCCGAAAACTAGGGTTTTCGATTTGGGCCAAATTAGGGTTTCCAATTTTTCGAAATTAAGGTTTAAGATTTTTGAAAATCAGGGTTTATAATTTTCGAAAATCGGGGTTTCCAAATCCTAATTTTCTGTTTTTACCAATTCGCAAAACGATTTTCTAATTGTAAAAAACCTGATTTCTAATGGATCAAAAGCTAGAATCTTTATGGGGAAACATATCCCTAATTCGAAATTAGGGTTACCCCCCTTCCAAGTTTTTATACCCGGTAATTAATTAATTTCATAGGTGGCTCGTGATACCACTGTTAGTTTATATAACTATTTATCAGATTATTCACGAGTACGCAGCGGATCGATCCTATGATTTAACCTAACTAACCGGATAGAACATGTTTACCTTATGAGCTCGGATTGACTTGATCTCTTGGAGGATTTAATGCAAATCCCTCTACGATCGAACACACGACACACCAATGTTATGTGCTAGCACTTGATCACGAACCTTCTTCTTCAAGTTTTGGTCAAACCACAATTTCGAAGTCAAGGGAATTAGAAACCCTAGCCGAAATTTAGAAGAGGAGAGGAGGAGGATGAGAGAATTAGGGTTTTGGATTTCTCTAATCACTTGGATTTTAATAGTCTAAAAAAACCCTTAACCAAGGGGTTCTATTTATAGGGTTTAGATAACTTAGGGAACAAGATTAGGGCAACACAATGAGCCCTATGAGGCTTACGAATTTCTAGAATCCGTACAAGGCCTTTGGGCCTCCACCAACTTGTTCCTTAATTAATCTAGTCCAATTCCCTTCTCTTTAGTTAATAACTAATGGCCCGTTAACAATTAACTATTAGTTTTTAATTAATTCCTCTTTAATAATTCATGATAAATATTAATTAACTATTAATTAATATTAATATATTTGGTGTCGAGACGTGTGACCCCGTAGGCTTAAATAATTTCCGAACATACGCTTACTATTACATGATCATATCCTTACAAAAACTCCCCTTTCTTTCATTACCAATTAAAACTTGATTTGAATTTGATTCAAAATGTTTAACAGTATGGCTCTTAACAGGTGAAACTGTTCCCGTAAGTTTCTTAGCCAAATTTTGACTTTTCACAGTTTTAGGTTTTATAACTTGGTTTCTGTTTAGAGGGTTGTAAAAGAAATCAGCTGCTAAATGACGCATTTACCACAAACTAGACACTCATCTAGGGGATTTCTCATTTGTTTCTTGATTGAAAACTATTTACCAAAAATTTGACCTTTGCCAGTTTTAACATTTTCAACATGTTTTCCTCCAACTTTTGAGTCTTTTGGTTCATAAAAAGTGGGTGGAGACACTTCAAGCCTTGGTTTCAAAATTTTTGATTGATCAACTACTGTAGAGGTTCTTGCAACAGTGATTTCAGTTTTAACAGTTTCACATTTCTCTTCAACAACTGTTGCTTGAGCAGTATCATCAACAACTAGAGTGACAGTGCTTTCAGTTTGTAAGGCAGGAATTGGTTCAATTGCAGGTAAGTAATTACTTGGTGGTTCGACAGAGTTATGACCAATTCCAGTTTTGCCATACATAGCACCTTTCCAAAGTTTTTCAGCCTTTTCATTTGCCCTTTGAAATTTATCACGGGTGAATTGAGCTTCAGTTATGTTAGAACTAAAATTAATGTGACTGATGCCATCAAATCTGTTTTCCGAAGCATTGGACTGAAGAATCCATCGTGAAATGATTCAGAGACGCGGGTTGTGATGATCAAGGCTTCCGAGTTTGGACCGAAGACGTTTTCTGGAAAACTCAACTGTTCGGGTCAATGGTCAACGTAAAAGTAAACAGAAGATCGATTCGAGCGAGTCAAGCTTCAGATTAGTTAAATCAACCTTGTTTTAATTAAGAATTATTTTATGTTATTTGATTTTTATTTGTATTTTGTTCATTTATTGTTTTCACTAGTTAGTCACCCTCAATAAAAATATAGTGAGGGTGCCCCATTCACAAGGAGATGACTCTTTTGAATGATGAGTCTTGAGAGTGTGTGAGCTTCCATTTTAGAGAGAAAGAGAGTCATGGATTTCTAGAGAGAGAGTGTTGTCATGATTTCTTATGTTGTAATCATTCAACTAATGAAATCATTTGACTTGATTATCATCTTTCTTGTTATAGATTATCCTAGGTTCTCTTGATTCATCTTCTGTTCTTCAAGCACGAGGTTGAATATGATCTGGGTTTGGTGAACTTTAGATCGATCTGAGTTTCTAGGTTTGAATTTATTTGTTTCAGCTTCTCAATTTCTTCATTTAAAGCAGTTACTTTTGAAATATATGAGTTTTCTGTTTTTCAAAGCATTCTTTTAATTCTTTGAGGTTTGAAACTTCTTCTATTAACTCAGATTTGTGGTTCCTGTATCTTTCCACTTGTTCAATACAAGCAGGAAAGCACAGGTGTGTTAACACTTTCTCAGGAATAGAGTTTACCTGAGATGATGACTCTTCCTTAGCCACAAGTGCATGGTTGATTGGCTTAAATTCAACAATAACTTCTTCCCAGTCAACAAACTCCGTTTGGTTAGCCACAGCTTCTGTTGAGTTACTGTTACTTCCACTTCTGCTTGGTTTTGGCGGTGTTGGCTATGAGCTTAAGGAACCATTGATGTTGTTGTTCTTATAGCTGTTGTTGTTGTGATGATTTCTTCCTTGGCTCTTAGCTTGACTTTGGTTCTGAAACTGACCTTCTTTTCTTGGATTTGAACACTCCCTTGCAAAATGACCCAGTTGGTGACAATTATAACATTTGACCTTGCTTTTATGAAGACCTATAGGTGCATTCTTGGCTCCTTTGTAAGTTCTCCCAGTATGTTTATAGAAACATTGGGCTCTTACTGAGACCACGGAAAGTTTTGTCTGAATGTCCATCTCCTCTAAGTAATCTACACCAATACACTCTAGATCTTCACGTGTGAAGTTGGAGTGTGAATCAGTAACTACAAAGGCATGATGGTTATTTTCAAAGTTATGAGACACATTTTCAGAAAAGTTTGAGCTTATGCTTCTTTGACCTTGAAAATCAGTTGTTAAAAGTGCAGTTGATTGAGGCTAAGATGTTTCAGAGACTGAGTTTTGTTTAAGGTTTATCTCCATCTCACACGCACATAAAATACCGTGGAGTTCACTTAATTTCATTTTCTTGAGGTTTTTGCACTCTCTTATGCTTACTGTATAGACAGTCCACATTGACGGTAGTGACCTCAGAAATTTTCTATTAACATCAGCCTGTTCAAGAGTTACACCAGCTCTTTAAAGCTCATCAAGAAGAGAGACAAAGCGAAGGTACTGCTTTGTCATAGTTTCACCAGCTTTGTAACTGAAATTTTCATACTTTTCTTTTAGAATGTCCTTTTTGTTCTCTTTGACCGCACTTGTTCCTTCATACATCTCATTAAGAGCATTCCACGGTTCATAAGCCATTTTGTACCCCTTAAAACAAATGAGTATGGAGTTAGATAGTGCTGCTTGCAAGGTCCAGTAGGCCTTAAAGTTTGGCTTGAGTTGTTTGTGGTCTATGTCGGTAAATTTTTTAAGTGGCTTTGGAATGAGAACATTTTCATCATCAGCAGATGGTACAGTTACAATAATGGGACCAAGAGTCATTGACTTTCAAATACGGTGGTCTATACTGCGAACAAACCCCTCCATACGGAGCATCCATGTGTCAAAGTACTCTAGGGTGAACATGGGTGGTTTGTTTGTGCTACCGTTTAAAGTTATTAAACTGAGATTGTTCATTTTGAAAAAATTGAGAAAGAAAAGCTTGAAAACCAATAAAGTAGAAAAGTAAATATCAACTTTGAAGCACTTGAAGTCTTCAAAGTGAGAGCCTGAGCTCTAATACCACTTGTAAGATCGAAATTCTTAACACCTAATTAAGATACAAGATTTACTTGCATAAATATAGTAACACACGAAGTAAAATATACTTGGCACTATTTCCATTAACTCAACAATATTACAAGTCTTGCACAGATTCATGCGTACAAATGTTGAAGACGAGCTATGCTATATATAGTGCTAGGGAAATCAATGATAGCCATTAATTTCCATAAAGTCATCTAGACCATTAAACATAAAAGTCAAACTAAGCAACCAAAAGAATAATCTTCGACTGATGGGATATCTTGCGTTTGATCATCAACAATCTGCTTTAGGAGAGTGGCTTTCATAGATAAGGAAGCAACCAGGAAGATTTTTTGCAAGGATTTGACAACTGAAAAGACTTAACAGGAAAAGTCCGGTTGAACTCATTATCTGATGGATAATCGAGTTCACCCGGAATATTCACTACTGGACAAAACTACTTCTTCCGGTTGAAAGACTTCTCCGCTTGAACTCAGAATTTCGCTTGAACTCTATTCAGCCAGAATTTCTACAAACTTAACTTCAACGGGAATATCCAAATGTGATATTCCTTACAGGTTATTTTTCAGACAAACGTCACTTCACCCGAACTTAAACGAACTGGACCATTTTCGAATCAATTTTCACGATTTTGAATGTTTTTGAACGAGATTTGCAGCAGTCAATTAGATATACTCAAAAGGAAAGATTTAGGATTTTTCACTAAAAACACAGTAGAAATGATCAAACAGAAGAAAAAATGCCCAACGTTTTCAAAAACCCCCACTTTTTGGACTAAAAACTTGAAAAACAACACAATATGATCGATACATTGAACCGTAAGCTCTGATACCACTTGTAAGTTCGTGAGCTGTGAATCGTCTACTCGATCAATGATCAAACGTGTAATTCGAGTATGAAAAGAGACACAAAGAGTAAATACAATGTGGAATTGTATTGCTTAACAATCAGAGTAACACACTGAATAATAGACCAAAACTTACAAAACTCTACAAGACGAAGTTATTTGTAGTTGTACATAACTGCCCGAACACTACATAAACCGAACTGCCACTTTGGTCAGTTCGTGTGCACCCGAACTAGTAGTTCGGTTCACTTTGGACACAACCTCTTTTGTAGCATTGTTCTTGTACTTGATACTTCACACGACGATCAGAATTATGCTCTAACATTGAGTAATCAGAGAACTCAGTTAAAAACGAGTGAACGGCGAACTGGATTACGAACTAGGGTTTCAAATTTTTTTTGACTAACTGATGAACCGACGAACCGACAGTTATTTATAGGCTCTTGTTTTCTTGCCGATGAACCATGCTCGGTTCGTATCTCAGCGAACCAGCAGTTCGCTAAATGAATTTTTTTTTCAAAACCAACCCTTGCACTTTTCCAATTTTTTTTTTAATTTTGACCAAACTTTTTCAAAATATTCATTTTCACCCCAAATATTGAATTTTCCATTCAATCATCTTTTTCATTGATTTTCAGCTGATGACATGCGTCACCTAGATTCACACGGCTAAAATTGTAACCAAATTCAGAATCAATTGATCGAAATAAAGCAGAAATAAAACATTTTTGAATTTTCTAAATTATATATCGAAACACACCTAAAATCTTTTTAATATTTTTAAACTTTATGCGAAAACAAGCCTAAAGTCTTTTTGAATTTTTTATAGCAATCAAAGTGAAACAAAATTGAATATAAATTCAACCAACTGAAATGAAAACTAGATTTGAATTACTAATAAATTATATTTTTATTGAGAAAGATCGTAATATGAGATCAGATCAGCAGTATGAATCTAGTACACTTCAATTTGAACCCTAATCAGCATGCAAGCTATGTTGATTGTAGATACAACATTTTCATGTTTATTTCAGCTTAGACAAATCAATTTTTATGGTTTTCTGATATGGTTAGGTTTATTATTCAAGCACAAACAACATGGAACCAAAACAATCAAGAATACTGAAAACACTGATTATTATATTTTTGCACTTTTTAATTCAAGCCAAGTTACATACAGTAGAATTCTCATACTGATATAGTAAACTAGTTTATCATCGGAAGTTCATACAGAGATATATTGTCCATGTGTTTCATGCAAAAAGAAATTAGAACGTTAAACCCTCTACCTTAAGGTCGATCTTTCGATATGCAAAAATGTCTCGGGTTTAACAAGACAAGAAAGAAAAACAAGTTAAAGTTGTTCAACCAATAACAATCAGGTCGATACTTTCGTATACGCAGAGAAAGTCCAATGGTTGAACAAAACACCAAGAAAAATAAAGTAGAACCTCGAATGTACAACAATCAGTTCGATACTCACGTATATGCAGAGATAGGGCGATCATTTAAGAAAATAAAGAAAATCAAACAAGTTTAAATCTTTAAAAATAAACCCAAGCAAACTCCAGAAAATCTCTTTTTCTGTTTTTGTATTTTCTAATACAAGCATCACACATTATCCATCATGATGTTTTACCACAGTTATCAGGAAAGTGTTATCTTTGTATCATACTAAAACATATCAGATTTGACAAGCACATCACACAAAACAATCATGAATCTACAACCTTTAGATCTAATCTATCCATGGCTGATAACATATGTTGATGTACCATCATTCTCAAATGGTTGGATCAATTTCTCATTTTGATTTTTCAGTTTTTTTTTTAACTTTTCTATTTTTTATATTTTTCATTTTTCCCATTTTTTATGATTTTCGATTTTTCAGAAACAAAAATCACAATCTTTTTGGATTTTGTATATTCTTCTCCTAAAAACATAAAGAAAAGAAAACTAACTATAAAGCAAATTTATCAACTAATATGGTTCACTTGGCACTCAAAACAGTAATTTCGTTGATTTGCAACAAGAATTTGTAACGAGTTTGATCAAAATCTTTACTGAATAAATCAGCTCTTTAAAAATATGTGTGTATCTTTTGCAAATCTATAAGCTTTTTCTCAAAACAGCCCCGGATAAAGTGATATCTGATATCAATATGTTTAGTTCTTGAGTGATGAACGGAGTTTTATGCTATACAGATTGCAGCAGAGTTATCGATAAAAATAGGAGTGGTTAA
Source organism: Deinandra increscens subsp. villosa (assembly GCA_039602395.1). Lineage (NCBI taxonomy): Eukaryota > Viridiplantae > Streptophyta > Magnoliopsida > Asterales > Asteraceae > Deinandra > Deinandra increscens. The sequence goes on along the minus strand of JBCNJP010003644.1, from coordinate 30,037 downwards.
GATATTCAAACAATAATTGCGTAATTATTCTTCAATCCAGATAAACTGAAAACAACAGCTTGAAGTTGCCACGTATTCAGCTTCAGCAGTAGATGTCGAAATAGAATTTTGCTTCTTACACTGCCATGAGACTAAACGGTCCTCCATAAAACTAACACCCAACAGTAGTGGACTTGAAATTAAACTTGCACCCACGGTAATCATATTCTGAATAAGCCGATAACACGAACTTATTTTCACGAGAGTACCACGTGCCCAATTCTAGACAACCTTTCAGATAAGCGAAGATCCTCTTCACTACAACCAAATGTGATTTTTTGGGTCTGCTTGGTACCTGACACACATGCAAACTGCAAACATAATAGAAGGTATAGATGTTGTTAAGTACATTAAAGAACCTATCATGGCCCGATACAGTGTTGGATCAATACTTCCACCAAAATCATCCGCTGACATACCATGATTAACCTGAATTGGTGTACTCAGAACTCTACACTCTCTTATCTTGAATCTCGCCAAGACATCATGTACATACTTTGTCTTGTGGATAAAGATCCCTTTTTCAGATTGTTACACTTAGAGACCGAGAAAGAAATTCATCTCCCCCATCGAGCTCATCTCAAATTTCGTTTTCATAACATTCCCAAACTCCTTGCAGAGCTGATCATTTGTGCTGCCAAAGATAATATCATCCACATAAACATGTACGAATAACAAATCACCTCCCGTTTGCTTAGAATATAATGTACACTCAACAAATCCTCGCATGAAACCATTATCTAGCAGGTGCATAGACAATGTTTTATACCAAGCTCGTGGAGCTTGATGTCACCCGTACAAAGCATATACCTCTTCTCTAACCTTTAGGTTCAGGAATGCACTCTTAACATCCATTTCATACACTTTAAATCCCTTGTATGCGGCGAATGCCAAGAAGATACGAATTTCTTCAATTCTTGCTACTAGAGCATACACTTCATTGAAATCATTTCCTTCTTGTTGAGAAAATCCTTGAGCCACTAACCATGCCTTATTTCTGACATGACTCCATGGTCGTCTTTCTTACATTTGTAGACCCAGCGACAAGGTTCTTTTACAAACTTTGGCTTGTCAATGAGATGCCGCACTTCTAATTTGCAAACTGTTGCATCTCCTTTTGCATTGCTTCCACCCAAGATGCATCTTTCAATGCGTGAACCACCATAGACGGTTCCACTTGAGATAGAAAGTAAGAAAATGACATCTCATTTTTAATCCCCATCTCTCGAATATTGGTAATTAAGACATCAACATAATTCGAAATTTGATGACGCATGCGCACTCCCGATGTAGGATCATCGATTATGAGATCTTGAGGATGAATATTATAATTTCTGGTTGTAGGATGATCAGGAACGCAATATTATCAGCAAGATTGTTAACATTTAGATCTGTAACATCTGAGTCCACAGATGAAACTATTGAACTAGTACTCGAAAGCAGAACTTATTCATCAACTGGTTATGAAACAGCTTCATGGAAATCATTTTCATCTTCAGATGAGTTGTCATCCTCAACATTGTTTAAATCTATAACACGCACTGACACAGTAGGAGGAACAGACGATCTCAGGAGAATAATAGAATCTTCTTCCAATGAAAATACATAGAAGCAATCTCCTCGTCTGTGTAGGCTCTAGGGGTAGACAAAGATTCAAACAAACTCTTAAAGTAAAAAAAAAAACAATTTGGATCCTTCCCCACCGGTGGCTCAGTAAAATGCTAACAGTCAACTTGTGTGACATCCGAGAATTTCAAGGTTTACTTCCGTTAGACAATTCCGTTAGTTACGTTATAAGTGTTAACTTAGTAACTAATGCTTAACTAGGCCGAATACGTCCACGTCCTTTGGTTGATCACCGAACCCGTCCATATGTGTTATGTGTTTAACTATTTATTGTCATTATGTGCAATGTGATTTAAATACATGATTTAGTATTGTGAATAGCATGACAATTTATGAATCGTGTTTATCTTGCTTAGAATGTGAAATTGACCACTTTTGGGTAACCAGCGAAACTACCGGGCGAAACTATAATGTCGCCCGGCAGTCTATTGGCTCACTCGTGATCAGAGCCAGTTTCGCCTGGCCAGCGAAACTGCCAGCGAAACTAGGCCCTGATATAAAATATCTTAATAAACCCTAGCTCTCCCATTTGCCTCATTTCATACAAAACACACACACACACACACTCCATCTTTCTCCTGGAAATCTGGTCAGTCAAGATTCACACCGAGCCATCGAGATCTCAGCCCCGAACCATCATCCATCAAGCTTGGAGATCGAAACGTGAGTCCCAAAACCACCATTTTTGTGTATCTATGTGTTTTACTTAAAAAGCATGACCAAACCTCCATGAAATCACTTGATCTTCTGATATGTTGCTTAGGATTGCTAGAACTGTTATAAAGTCAGTAACTTTACATGTGAAATCCATCCATGTTGAAGATTTATGCTAGATTAGGTCATTTTAGGTTAAAATGTGTTTTTGGTGATTTGATGATGAAAATGCATGTTTAAGGTGTTAAAGCTTACTGATTTGTGTTGGTAAATGATTATGTATGCTAGATAATGAATTGCATGTAATATGGAAACTGTTAGATTGATTTTTTGGGCTGATTTATGTGTTTTTCGCGACCAGCGAAACTAGCCTGTTCTCTGGGCGAAACTGTATAGCGAAACTATGTATATCTCCTTCCAGCGACACTATACAGCGAAACTATAGTGTCGCCGGGTAAACCAACCAGACCTGTCCGAACGAAACTATCGAGCGAAATATCCTGAACGAAAGTTCAAACCAGTTTCGAGCGAATCTAAGCTGGCGAAACTGTGTCAACAGTTTCGAGCGAAACTAGCTTAGCGAAACTGTGTCATCGGGTATTCCCTAGCGAAAGTGCTGCCCGTGCACATAGCGAAACTGTGCAGCGACACTAGGCTAGCGAAACTGTGACCTGACCAAAATCCAAACTTGTGCAACTTATTTGAATGCTATTCCATGACTTACATGATTATGCAATGATGAAACATGCTATGATTTCTGTAATTTATGAACCCTTGTTTATGATCAACCATCGGTGTCGTGTGTCGTTATGTCGTGTCATAGTTCCAACGTGCTATGTTATGGGCCGTAGTGACGTTAAGTTAATAAATAGACACGAAACTAATACTTAAGACCTAAACGTGTTCATAGGTCATCGTTAAGCAATATTTGGATTAATTAGCAAGTGTAGCTGAGCAACCTAAGGTGAGTTTCACTAACCCTTTAATTGTGAGCCCGCTTGGGATACAACGAATGAACTTAACGCAAAACAACGCTGACATTTTGAGGTATTACCAAATAAGATACCTGATATGGAAGTTGGAGTGCTTTATGGGGAGCACTTGCAACTGTCCATCCTTGGGGTTTCGAATGAAATCCGGAAACAACCATTTTTGACACTTAAACTCTTTTTGGGATTTCAGATGAAATCCAGAACAAACGTTTTAATATGGCTAGTGTAGGTTAAAGTCTAAACCAAATGATATCACATGATTTTTAAGGATTGCCTTGTTAATTTAAAAGTCCTCAACTTAGTACTGATGATCTGAAGCGAGGGGATGGTGGGTAGATCTACTGAGGGTTTGACAAACCCTGCTTCGCGGTACACAAATGTGTAACCAACCGGTTGGAGGCCGAACGGAGTTCAATATCAGCCTATTTTAGTTGTGAGCCTCCCGAAAGGGACACAACTGGAGGCACCAACCATCGGCAAATGCCGAACTCTGTTACGTCAGCTTTCAGCCCTAGTACGACTTCCTTAGTGCATGGAAACCGGATTAGCTACCCGCGATATCGGTTGACCGCTTTAACTTTTACTTAACTAGTGCATATTCGATAATTCAACACTTGGCAATGTTTTGCAAACTACTACCTATTTATATGTTGATGAATACGATTATGAGACCGGGCCAATGCATGTCATGCCCACCGTGAACTCACCAGCCGTTAGGTTGACACTTGTGTGGTTTTCACTTTTGCAGATCGTTGAAGAGTATCCACTGGAGGTTGGCATGGCTCGTGAAGATATTTATTTTATTAAACTAATTTGGGAATTTGAAATTGAAACAATGATTTGTAAAGCACGTGGCTAGTGCTAAGATACTGATGTTTTAATTCCGCTGCGTATGTTAAACTGTTTTATTTATGAAGATTGGACTTTACTCTGATTCGTTTAGTATTTGTAACTAATGGTTGTGGTCCTGGTCTGGTCGCACCCCTTAACGGTATAAACTCCGTTAGTGGTTAATTTGGGGGTGTGACAGATTGGTATCAGAGCCATAAGTTGCAGAGAACTGAAATCATTTTTTTTTTGAAAACGATTTGGAAACTGCAACTTGAAACCTTAGTTACAAACGGACAAGCAAAATTCCCAAAACAAAATTTTTTACGTGCCAACCTGGGATACTCGCTCTGCTGTGTAAGTAAAAGCTTAGTACGTATGTATATATATATATATATATAAATATATATATAGACTGTGTCTAGGTAGTCTAACGGAAAACCTTAGGATGATTTCACACACGAATACGAAATGCGAACGCTATTACGCGCACTGTTTCGGGGGAAAGCGACAACGAAACGATGCTACACGCTACGTTCTGATCTCTGCTACGATGACTACGCTGACGGTGACTTTTATGGGAAGGCCGACTTTCGACGATGGTACTTACGACTGACGACGTTCTCCGACGACGCCTCGATTATGCACGAAAATTTTTCTAGACTAATAGAGGGATAACGGGGAATTGCTAATATACATATTATGGGATATGTATAGATTATAATTGTTACTGAACACTGTCTACTTTCACAATCCAGAAAATGTCTGGAAGAGCAGGAAGGAATAACATTAACTTGACGCCTGCACAACTACAAGCAATGATCAACGAGCATGTGCAAGCCGCCGTGGCAGCCGTGCAAGCTACAATTGCCGCGCATGGTAATTATTATGCCGGATAAGGCACAAGGCGATATATATTTTGACCTGTTTAAATTTGAAACCCGAACTATTAATTGCATCAGGAAACATCCATCACTGTACCTTTAAGACTTTCATGGACTGCAAGCCGATGACGTTTTCCGGCGAAGAAGGAGCGGTAGGACTCCTCAGGTGGATTGAGAAGTCTGAGAAGGTCTTCTCCATGTGTAACTGCCCTGCTGAGAACAAGGTGAAATTCGCGACTGGTACTTTCGAGGGAGCAGCTCTATCCTGGTGGAACGCCGAAATTCAAATGGTCGGGGTAAATGCGGCTAACGACATGGAATGGGAAGCCTTTAAGGAACTGATCATGGAGGAGTATTGCCCTCGGGATCAAGTCAAGAAGCTAGAAGGAGAGTTTCTGAACTCTAAAATGTCTGGGTCTGAAGTCGAAGAGTACACTGCGCGTTACCACGAGTACGCGGTACTGTGTCCGTCCATGGTTGATGCTGAATTCAAACGCATTGAGCGTTATCTGGAGGGTCTAGTACCCCAAATCAAGAGTTTGGTGACTGCCAGCAACCCAACAACTGTGCAACAAGCCATCTGTCTGGCTCACAAGTTAACTGATCAGGAGGTTGAAAGAGGTACACTTCCTGCCAGAATCTCTGAGAAGACTGCCTTGAGTGGCAAAAGAAAGGCTGAAGAAGAAGCTCCAACAATGTCTGTGAATCAATCTGGGAGATCCTCAAACTCCCAATATCAGAACAAGCGACCTGACGACACAAGGTCTAATTTCAAATATGGCAGCAACAGTGGGAGTAACAATCGCCAAAGCGGGAATGGAAACTACAAAGGTAAAGCTCCGTTTTGTAACAAGTGTGAGAAGCACCACAGGGGTATGTGTAGCAAGGGTCTGGAGTGTGGAAGATGTGGAAAATTGGGTCATGCGGCCAACAACTGCTGGACCAACTTGCAAAGGTTGAACAACAACGGTCAGAACCCAGGGGGAAATAACAACAATAGGGGAAATGGAAACAACCGCATCGGGCAAGGAAATAATCAGAATAATAATGGTGGAGCCCGTGGCTGTTTTGAATGTGGTGCCCAAGGCCACATTAAGAGGGACTGCCCGCAGTTAAGAAGACAGGGTAATGGTAATCAAGGAATCAATGGTGGGAACGGTAATGGCGGAGGAAATGGTAACGGGAATGGCAACGGGAATGGTGGAAATGGCAGGGGAAGAGCTTTTGTCATGGGTCAAGGTGAAGCTCGCAACGATGCCAACGTGATTAATGGTAAATTTATATTGAATGGTTTCTTTGCTACTGTGTTATTTGATTCTGGTGCTGAAAGAAGCTTTATTTCCACTAAATTTGCTAAGTTGATTAATGCTAAACCAATTGCCTTAGATGCTAAGTATGTGGTAGAGCTAGCAAATGGTAAACTTCACGATACAACTCAGATAGTTAAGGGCTGTAAGATAGAACTAGCTGGCCATACATTAGGAATCGACCTTATGCCTTTTCCGATTGGTAGTTTTGATGTTATAGTAGGAATGGATTGGTTATCTGAAAACCGAGCTGAAATCATATGTAAAGAAAAAGTGGTTCGTATCCCACTCGAAGGAGGTAAAGTGTTAACGGTCCAAGGTGAAAAAGGTGGAACAGTAACCGGTATTATTTCGTTTCTCAAAGCTCAAAAGTGCCTTCGTAAAGGTCACTTCGCGATTCTTGCAAACGTCACCGATTCGACACTTCCCGAACGTAGAATCGACGACTACCCGATAGTCCGCGACTTCCAAGATGTATTCCCTGAAGATCTGCCTGGTTTGCCTCCATTTCGACAAGTTGAGTTTGGAATCGATTTAGCCCCCGGAGCCGCTCCGATTGCACGCGCACCGTACCGTTTGGCAGTAACTGAACTCAACGAACTCTCCTCACAACTTCAAGAGCTACTCGACAAAGGGTTTATTCGTCCAAGTTCGTCTCCATGGGGAGCACCAGTATTGTTTGTTAAGAAGAAGGATGGAACGTTCCGAATGTGTATTGACTACCGAGAGCTTAACAAGGTTACGATCAAGAATCGGTATCCACTTCCTCGAATCGATGATCTCTTCGACCAGCTACAAGGTTCGAGCTACTTCTCAAAGATTGATCTACAGGTCCGGATATCACCAACTTCGTGTTCGTGATGAGGATGTCCCCAAGACTGCTTTCAGAACTCGTTATGGTCATTACGAGTTTCTAGTTATGCCGTTTGGGCTACCTAATGCGCCTGCTGTGTTTATGGATTTGTTGAATCGAGTGTGCAAGCCGTACCTCGATCAGTTTGTGATAGTTTTCATCGATGATATCTTGATCTACTCCAAGACAAAGGAAGAACACGAGAGACATCTACAACTTATTTTGGAATTACTCCGCAAAGAACAGCTTTATGCTAAGTTTTCGAAGTGCGATTTTTGGATTCGCGAAGTCCAGTTTCTTGGACATATTGTCAATCAGGATGGAATTCATGTCGACCCAGCTAAAGTGGAAGCAATCAAGAGTTGGCCTACTCCTAGAGCGCCGACCGAAATCCGACAATTTTTGGGACTTGCCGGATATTACCGAAGATTCATCAAGGGTTTCTCGCAATTGGCTCAACCCTTAACAGCCTTAACGCACAAAGGAGTGCAATATAGGTGGGGTGAAAAAGAAGAACGCGCGTTTCAAACTCTTAAAGATATGTTATGTTCAGCTCCAATTCTCGCGTTACCCGATGGGATTGACGACTTTGTGGTTTACTGTGATGCATCAATCCAAGGACTCGGTTGTGTGTTGATGCAACGGGACAAAGTGATTGCCTATGGGTCCAGGCAACTGAAGGACACTGAGAAGAATTATACAACGCATGATTTGGAAATGGGAGCCGTTGTTCATGCACTCAAGATTTGGAGACATTACCTCTACGGAACAAAGTGCACAATATTTACCGACCACAAAAGCTTACAGCACATCTTTGATCAGAAGGATCTCAACATGCGACAACGACGATGGGTCGAGCTACTGAATGATTATGACTTAGCAATTAAGTATCACCCGGGAAAAGCCAATGTTGTGGCTGATGCCTTAAGTCGGAAAGAATACGAAAAGCCTCGACGGGTACGAGCGCTGCAACTTACCATTCACACGGGATTGCCGGATCGGATCCGCGATGCCCAACAAGAAGCTCTAAAGGAAGAAAACTTCGCAGCTGAAGCACTGCGTAGTGTAGACGGTAACTCTGAAGTTAGGTCCGACGGACTCAAGTATTATAATGACAGAATTTGGGTTCCTCTACTTGGAAATCTCCGTGAACTCGTGATGGACGAGGCTCACAAGTCAAGGTATTCGGTGCACCCAGGATCAGATAAAATGTACCAAGATTTGAAGAATTTGTATTGGTGGCCGAATATGAAAGCCGACATTGCTCGATATGTGGCTAAATGTTTAACATGTTCAAGGGTTAAGATTGAATACCAAAAGCCTTCTGGGCTATTACAGCAACCAAAGATCCCAGAATGGAAATGGGAGGACATCTCAATGGATTTTGTAACAGGATTACCTCATCGATCGAATCGACCAGATGCGATTTGGGTTATCATTGATCGATTAACCAAATCTGCACATTTTATCCCGATGAAGGAAAACGACAATATGGATAAGTTGACAAAGCTGTACATTGACCGAATTGTGGCACGTCATGGAGTGCCTAAGACTATTATCTCCGACCGAGATCCTCGATTTACTTCCCGACTATGGCAATCTATGCAAGAAGCATTGGGAACCAGACTGGATATGAGTACAGCTTATCACCCGCAGACCGACGGTCAGACGGAACGAACTATTCAGACTTTAGAAGACATGCTCCGTGCTTGCGTTCTCGATTTTGGTAAGGACTGGGAGGCTCACCTTCCGTTGGTGGAGTTCTCCTACAACAACAGTTATCATTCAAGTATCGGTGCTGCACCTTTTGAAGCTCTTTATGGCAGAAAATGTAGATCGCCCGTGTGTTGGGCCGAAACGGGTGAGAAAGGACTCACCGGACCGGAACTCATTCATGATACAACTGAACGGATTATTCAAATCAGAAAGCGGATAGCCGCAGCACGTGATAGGCAAAAGAGCTATGCCGACAAACGCCGTAAACCTTTGAAGTTCGAGGTAGGCGACAAGGTACTATTGAAGGTATCTCCCTGGAAAGGTGTGATACGCTTCAGAAAGCGTGGAAAGCTAAATCCTCGCTATATCGGTCCATTTGAAATCATTGGGGAAGTAGGCCCGGTGGCCTACCGTTTACAACTCCCTGCCGAACTCGATGGAGTCCACAACGTGTTTCACGTTTCGAACTTAAAGAAATGTCTGGCTGAAGACACCGAAATAATTCCTTTGGAGGAATTGGAAATTGATGAACATTTGAGATTTGTTGAGCAACCAGTAGAAATCATGGGACGCGAGGAGAAAGCCCTCAAACGTAGCAAGATTCCGATCGTCAAGGTTCGATGGAACTCAAAGCGTGGACCTGAGTATACTTGGGAACGAGAGGATCAAATGAAGAAAAAGTATCCTCACTTGTTCGAGCGACCGTCCACAGAAACTCAAGGTATGATTTAATTTTGGGGACCAAAATTCCTTTAACAGGAGGAGGATGTGGCGACCCTAAAACTTTTGCTTTTTCCCCAGCAACGACGACAGCCGAGGCTGCGAACGCTACGACGCAAGAATAATTTTCGGGACGAAAATTCCAATTACAAGGGGATGATGTGACATCCGAGAATTTCAAGGTTTACTTCCGTTAGACAATTCCGTTAGTTACGTTATAAGTGTTAACTTAGTAACTAATGCTTAACTAGGCCGAATACGTCCACGTCCTTTGGTTGATCACCGAACCCGTCCATATGTGTTATGTGTTTAACTATTTATTGTCATTATGTGCAATGTGATTTAAATACATGATTTAGTATTGTGAATAACATGACAATTTATGAATCGTGTTTATCTTGCTTAGAATGTGAAATTGACCACTTTTGGGTAACCAGCGAAACTACTGGGCGAAACTATAATGTCGCCCGGCAGTCTATTGGCTCACTCGTCATCAGAGCCAGTTTCGCCTGGCCAGCGAAACTGCCAGCGAAACTAGGCCCTGATATAAAATATCTTAATAAACCCTAGCTCTCCCATTTGCCTCATTTCATATAAAACACACACACACACACTCCATATTTCTCCTGGAAATCTGGTCAGTCGAGATTCACACCGAGCCATCGAGATCTCAGCCCCGAACCATCATCCATCAAGCTTGGAGATCGAACCGTGAGTCCCAAAACCACCATTTTTGTGTTTTCTATGTGTTTTACTTAAAAAGCATGACCAAACCTCCATGAAATCACTCGATCTTCTGATATGTTGCTTAGGATTGCTAGATCTGTTATAAAGTCAGTAACTTTACGTGTGAAATCCATCCATGTTGAAGATTTATGCTAGATTAGGTCATTTTAGGTTAAAATGTGTTTTTGGTGATTTGATGATGAAAATGCATGTTTAAGGTGTTAAAGCTTACTGATTTGTGTTGGTAAATGATTATGTATGCTAGATAATGAATTGCATGTAATATGGAAACTGTTAGATTGATTTTTTGGGCTGATTTATGTGTTTTTCGCGACCAGCGAAACTAGCCTGTTCTCTGGGCGAAACTATATAGCGAAACTATGTATATCTCCTTCCAGCGACACTATACAGCGAAACTATAGTGTCGCCGGGTAAACCAACCAGACCTGTCCGAACGAAACTATCGAACGAAATATCCTGAACGAAAGTTCAAACCAGTTTCGAGCGAATCTAAGCTGGCGAAACTGTGTCAACAGTTTCGAGCGAAACTAGCTTAGCGAAACTGTGTCATCGGGTATTCCCTAGCGAAAGTGCTGCCCGTGCACATAGCAAAACTGTGCAGCGACACTAGGCTAGCGAAACTGTGACCTGACCAAAATCCAAACTTGTGCAACTTATTTGAATGCTATTCCATGACTTACATGATTATGCAATGATGAAACATGCTATGATTTCTGTAATTTATGAACCCCTGTTTATGATCAACCATCGGTGTCGTGTGTCGTTATGTCGTGTCATAGTTCCAACGTGTTATGTTAAGGGCCGTAGTGACGTTGAGTTAATAAATAGACACGAAACTAATACTTAAGACCTAAACGTGTTCATAGGTCATCGTTAAGCAATATTTGGATTAATTAGCAAGTGTAGCTGAGCAACCTAAGGTGAGTTTCACTAACCCTTTAATTGTGAGCCCGCTTGGGACACAACGAATGAACTTAACGCAAAACAACGCTGACATTTTGAGGTATTACCAAATGAGATACCTGATATGGAAGTTGGAGTGCTTTATGGGGAGCACTTGCAACTGTCCATCCTTGGGGTTTCGAATGAAATCCGGAAACAACCATTTTGACACTTAAACTCTTTTTGGGATTTCAGATGAAATCCAGAACAAACGTATTAATATGGCTAGTGTAGGTTAAAGTCTAAACCAAATGATATCACATGATTTCTAAGGATTGCCTTGTTAATTTAAAAGTCCTCAACTTAGTACTGATGATCTGAAGCGAGGGGATGGTGGGTAGATCTACTGAGGGTTTGACAAACCCTGCTCCGCGGTACACAAATGTGTAACCAACCGGTTGGAGGCCGAACGGAGTTCAATATCAGCCTATTTTAGTTGTGAGCCTCCCGAAAGGGACACAACTGGAGGCACCAACCATCGGCAAATGCCGAACTCTGTTACGTCAGCTTTCAGCCCTAGTACGACTTCCTTAGTGCATGGAAACCGGATTAGCTACCCGCGATATCGGTTGACCGCTTTAACTTTTACTTAACTAGTGCATATTCGATAATTCAACACTTGGCAATGTTTTGCAAACTACTACCTATTTATATGTTGATGAATACGATTATGAGACCGGGCCAATGCATGTCATGCCCACCGTGAACTCACCAGCCGTTAGGTTGACACTTGTGTGGTTTTCACTTTTGCAGATCATTGAAGAGTATCCACTGGAGGTTGGCATGGCTCGTGAAGATATTTATTTTATTAAACTAATTTGGGAATTTGAAATTGAAACAATGATTTGTAAAGCACGTGGCTAGTGCTAAGATACTGATGTTTTAATTCCGCTGCGTATGTTAAACTGTTTTATTTATGAACATTGGACTTTACTCTGATTCGTTTAGTATTTGTAACTAATGGTTGTGGTCCTGGTCTGGTCGCACCCCTTAACGGTATAAACTCCGTTAGTGGTTAATTTGGGGGTGTGACAACTTGAAGACACTCTTCCACCTTCCCAGTAGCAGTATTGAAGACACGTTATATATGTAACCGACAAAGAAACCCTTGGCTACTTTCTCATCAAACTTTCCTGCTGGCTGAAGAATGGTACACAGAGAACCGAATGGTTAAAGAAATTTGAGATTCGGCTTACGGTTATTCAATAGATGGTAAGAAGTTTTACCAAACCGTTTAACCATCAGAACTCTATTTAGTACATTAGATGCGTGTTAACCGCCTCACTCTAGAAGTTCACTGGAAATCGAGAATATGCCATCATAGTTCTTTCCATCTCAATGATAGTTCTATTCTTTCTCTCTGCCATGCCATTTTTATGTGGAGTATATGGAGCGTTGAATACATGATGAATTCCATTTTGTAAGAAAAATAGCTTCGTACACGCATTGTTAAATTCTGTTCCATTATCGCTTCGAATGAGATGAACTTTCATCTTATACAAGGACTTAATTTTCACAATTAGACCCTTGGAGAAATCAGGAGTCTCATCGTTTGTAGTCATGAACATCACCCATGAAAATCATGAATAATCATCTTAAAAAGACCTTGAACGGATCTTACTAGAGGTTTGCTTGATTGTATGAGTGAAGAACGAGATCTAAATAATGGTTTGTTTTATTGAAATCACAAAGATTCAATTACAAACTCTCAAAGAAGCTCAAACTGAAACACATTCAGAAACACACACTTAAGATCATGTTCTCTCAAAGCTTACTCGAAGTTTTCTCTTCATTATGTAAAATACAAAGAAAATAATTATCTATACTAACATAAGCTAACATTCAAAAACTGACCCAAACTTATAGTTCATGAAGTCATGAACTGACACAAAGTGTGACTTCGTGTCTCACTTCGTATGACTTCGTGTCCTAGTTCGTGAGCAGCCTCCTTTGCATCTTCATCTTGGTAAGATATTTCACACGACGAACAAATTATGCTCTAACAAACTCCCCCTCGACGTGTGCATTATTTGGTCACCCATAAAAATGTATCTTTAATCAAACTCCCCCTCAACTTGATGACTAGTTTAATATTAAGTACTTGACGATGCACAATGTGTTTTCATCCTTATCACCAGCTCCAGAAGACTTGAAGTTGTGATGATCTCTCTCACTTTATCCTGGCCAACATAAATAATCTTGGTGCATAATATCTCTTTGAGACTCCAAGATGTATGTTTTGAATTTTTTTTCGTATCTTGTGTTGATCAATCGAAAACAAACAAGAAGTAATATCTTTTTGGGTTTTACAAAGTTTATGCAAAAACACACCAAAAATCTTTTTGACTTTTCTAAAATGAAATATGAAATGCAATACAGAATCAGACTCTATTTTTAATTTTGCTAAAAAGATCACGACGCGAGATCATAACAGACGTAACGTATCTAGCACATTTCAATTTCGGCCTTAATCAGCATGCTGACCAAAATAATCGCAAATACAACATTTATGTTTATTTCAGAATGCACCAATCATTTTTATCGTATCAGATATGTTTAACGTAATATTATCATGCACTAATAACTCCGCCTCTACTCTAACAGAAATACCGGCAAATCATGTTTATCATATAGAAGCAATTTTCTTAGAAATCTAATCATCCTTGATGAGTCATGCAAAATAAAGCAGAACCTCAAATACCTAGCAATCAGGTCGGTCTTGTGGACATGCAGAGAAAGCCCAAGTGTTTGAGAAAATAAGATAGCAAAACAAGTTGAAGTTGTATAATTTAACAACGATCAAGTCTATAGTTCCGTAAACGTAGAGAAAGTACGATGAATTATACAAAACACCAAGAAAAACAAAGCAGAACCTCAAACGAACAATAATTAGGTCGATCTTTCGATACGCAGAGAAAGTCCGATGGTTTGAGAAAATAAATCTTTCAAAATGAAAACATGCATTCATCAGTATATCTCTTATTATATTTTTTGTTAGAATCATCACACTGCATTCATCTAGAAGTAAATAACCAAAGATCATCAAGAAAACTTTATGTTTATATCTTACTTGCATATATTAGAATAGTCATGCACATTCACAGATTATGGAAGTACCTACAGCCTTTAGACTTAATCTAAACGTTTATGCTGATGTACTATCATTTCTTTTCTTTTTTTGGATCAAATTTCTTAATTTTTCATTTTTTCATATTTAAGATAATTTATCCCTTTAAATTTCAACACATGACACATATTTTTTAATGATACTTTTAAAAATAAATTTTCAAAGATAGGAACGATGAAATTTAACTTTAATCAACCACAAGTATTCCATTGTCAGCAACCTTTCAATCACTAATATGTCTTTTTGAAATACTACAAACATTGAAAAATAATAAGTTCGTAAAACCTCGAACCTCATCTACAGTTGTGGTAGGTCATCCATTGTCTTCAACAAAATCTATGTTGGTCGTAGAGACAACTTTTGGTCTCCGTTCTTGTTTTGGTTCTGAAATTTCTAATGAACCATTGTCAACGGATGAATGACAATCAGAACTACTATCCAACATTTTAGAATTAACCTTCTTTTTCAAGAAACATTTTGTGTTGGGTATTGGTTCACTAAAAATAATTCCATCAAGATCAGCATACTCTGTATGTATGGCATTTGATGATGAATTGTTAGTAGTCATATGGCAATTATTTGCATAACGACCCTTCTGAAGACAAACACAACAATGTCGATGACTCGTTAGATTAATTGAAATCGGTTTTCCAAATTGATCAGTCGAACATTCATCATAAACTCGTGGAAACATAGGTTTGGGTTTCCAGAATTTTTGAAAACATTTTCTAGAATCATAAAAACTAGAATCATCTCAAAAACCACATAATTTATCTTGACGATAAAACCTATTAGATTTGGCGGAATAAAATGAACCTGAACTTTTTCCGCTATTTGGTGTTGCATTAGATACATATGAGGATTCTTTGTAAGGATACGAAATGATCTTACTACCGCATGATTCGATCAATCTAGTGAACACGAATGTAAATAAGAGTTTTGTATTGAATCACTTGAAGATTATAATCAAAAGCTCTCTGGTTTCTCTCTCTAGAAAACATACACAAAGTGTAAAATGACTCAGCTGATAAGCTCTCATTCTAACACGAACTATTTATAGTGTCCACATATTAACATGCGTACCAATTGGTACGGCAGACCATGATGCGTACCAATGGTATGTTGCCCTTGGTATGTTAACACTAAGACTCACAATGACATGCTTACTTAGATACAATACATGAGACACTCTATAGCATAGGATTATGCTCTAACAAACTCCCCCTTAAGGTGTAGTGTATCTATGCTAAGTAAACTTCAGTCTTCAATCTCCAGCATCACTGCATCTGATCTTCAACTTGAAATTTCTTGTCAGCTATATAGCTTGCATGGCTGGATGACTCTTGAATAAACTTTGAACTTCAAGATCCATTTGTGAAAGATACTTCAAACACCCCCTTTCACCATGCTTGAATCTTGGCACAAAACTTCTCTTCGAGAATCCAAGATATAGATTTAAAAATTGATATCGTATCGCATGTCGATCGATCAAAAACAAACCAGAAATAAAATCTTTTTGGCTTTTTGAAACTTTACATCAAAACACACCGAAAATCTTTTTTAACTTTTCAGATATGAAACATAAATGCAATACAGAATCAGACACTATTTTTGTCTTTTATGAGAAAGATCACAACTTGGGATCATATTGAACATAACACTCTGAACTACACTTCAATTTCAATTACTTCAGCACACAAGTCATGTCGATTACTGGTATAAATTGTCCATCTTAAACTTAGGCACAATCATACTCATAATATCTGTTTATGTTAAGGTATTGATTAAATTTTCTTTGACCAGTGTACCCCACACTATCAGACATACTCAGATATGCATTTGCTTATCACACTTTGTGACTTCCCATGTGTTTTAACACATAGTGATTGTATTCATGATATAGTCAACTGTGTTCCATGCAAAAAGAAATAAGAACATTAAATCGTCTACCTTAAGGTCGATCATTCGATACGTAGATAAGGCCTCGAATTTAACAAAAAAAGAAAATATAAACAAGTTGAAAGTGTAAAATTCAACAACAATCAGGTCGGTCTTGTGGACATGCAGAGAAAGTCCGATGAATCATACTAAACACC
The DNA here is from genome assembly GCA_039602395.1 of Deinandra increscens subsp. villosa. Taxonomy (NCBI): domain Eukaryota; kingdom Viridiplantae; phylum Streptophyta; class Magnoliopsida; order Asterales; family Asteraceae; genus Deinandra; species Deinandra increscens. Next base: position 13,506 of record JBCNJP010003644.1, on the reverse strand, counting down.
AAAGAAAATAAATCAGAACATCAAACGAACAACAATCAGGTCGATCTTTCGATACACAGAGAAAGTCCGATCGTTTGACAAAATAAAGAAAATCAAACAAGTTTAAATCTTTGAAAATTGAACATATGTATACACAGTGACTTCTCATATTCTTTTTCACTGATCTTTTTCTTGATATATTGAGATACGCATCAAGATATTGTCCACTTGGTCAAGCATTAGTATTTAATATATATCACATCTGAATACTTTCTAATTTAATGCCAAGTCTACCAAGCACGTCGAACAATGATCTTATGGCTTTTTCTTCTACTCTATCCATGAGTCAGACACATAAGCCAATGTACCATCATTTCCCAATTATGTCGGATCAATTTCTCATTTTTCAATGTTTTTGTATTTTTCAGTTTTTCTCCCCCTTAAAATAAAAACTCTATTTTTGGATTTTTATTTTAACAAATACAAAGTCACTACTTTTGATATTTTCAATTTTATCCCCCTAAACTACATATGAAATGTAAAAGAAAGAAAATTGACCTTTTGATATGGATATCTTTCAGTTTTAGCTTTTAGAAAAATTTCAGTTTTTGAAATTTGATATCACATGTAATTTAACTTAAATCAGCAAAATACTCCTCCATCAGCAACTTTTTAATCACCGATAGGTCTTCTAGAAGTACCCTCACACTGATTAAACACATTAGTTTATAAATGACTTGAAGCGAATCGCTTCTGGTCGACCAGTGTCCTGATTACCCTTTGAAACCACTTTAGGTTTCCAGATTTGTTGTGTTGGTAAATCAGTATTTGATGAACTGGTCACAGTTGAATGTGATGAATAACCAACAGATGAATCATTTTGAAATTTAGGTAAAAACCTTCCTTGACGTTTAAAAAATGTCGGTTGATATTCATCAAATACTCTGCCATATTCATCAATAAATTTGTATTTGGCAGATTTACCAACAAAAGGAACCTTTCCCTTTCTTGGATTAGAAGCACCAGTGACAGGACACTCTTGTGCCATATGCCCTTTTTGTCAGCAATTGTAATAGAAGCAATTGTTTATATTTTTCCTCTTTTGTCCCTACAAAACTTCACAAAACATATTTTCTCCAAAATGATCATAAAAAGAATCATATAACTGAAACCGATGATCATGAACCCATTTTGATGTCGGTCTCCGTGGAGTAGAATTTGATCCTCCAGAAGAAAATTTATCAGATGGCTTCTTCTTGAGCTTTCGATCACCATGCTTCACATAAACTTCTGATATTTTCTGAGCATCCACGCAATGAAGCGGGAATTCTTTGTCAAAATCATTTGTTCTGGAACTTTGAGTTTGTAAAACCTCTCAGGTTGAACTTTTTTAGCCTTAAAAACTTCTTTCTTCAATTGCTACAAATTAACCTTCTTCAATTTTTGTTGCTGTTGATTCTTAAAATCATCCAATTTAGCAACCTTGTGCTTGAAACCCAAACCTGAATGTTTTCCCGAATTCTTTTCTTCAAAAACCAGAGGATTTATGCCCATTCTTAGCAAGACAAGAAAACTCAGCCTTGATTTTGTTGATACCTTTTGGAGCATCGAAAATTGTTTCATCAATGTCAGTATTTGAATGAATCTTCTCAGGTGAACATGGTGATTTCTCTTCTTCAGCGGACGAAGAACCAGACACAAATTTTGAAGTTTGAGGAATTTCTGGTTTTTGTTCAGCTTTCTTTCAATTCTTTTGACTCTTTGTTTCCTTCTTTTCTTCAGATTTAGAATCAGAAAACTTTAGGTAATCACACGCTTCAACTATTTCTTTGACTATCTTGACAGTTTCTTTGATGTTTGCAGGAGGTGAAACTGTCTTATCAAACATTTTCTCAAAATTTTCACCGTTTGCTAAGAAGCTTGTGATTTGTGAACGATTGTGAATTGGTGACATTGTTCAGAAGACAACTTGCAACAATCACTTGGATCTTCAAATCAGAAATCTTTTGTTGAGCTTCAGCCAATTCTTTTTATGTAGCAATCAACCTCTTAGCAACCTTGTGAGTTTCATATATTTGCAATCTCAAATTATCAAGCTCAGCAAACAACTCTTTCTTCAACTTATCTTCATTTCTTTTCTGAATATCAAGATTTGCATTTTGCAATTTATTCACACTTACCAACTCTCTTTTTTCATCTAGCAACTTTTCCATATCAATCTGATATGACTCAATTTAGCAGCTTGTTCATCCGAAGACTTGTTAAGCATATCAAGCTTAACCTTGGACTTTTCAAACAAATTATTGAAATCATTTGCAGTATCCTCAGTTTCAGCCTTCCATTTTTCAACTTCTTTAACTAACTCCTCCTTTTCTTCAGACAACTTTGTAAGATTTTGCTCAAGATCTTTATCAACACATTGAAATTGTTCTTTTTGAGATGACAATTCTTGAATTACACCTTCCAACTTTTTCTGCTCACCTATCAACCCTTCTACCATCCTGTTATTTTCAGCAACCAACACTTCATTCTCCTTTACCAAACTCTGAATTCTTTTATCCTTTTGTGAACAAAATTCACAAACTGATTCATAACCACTAGTTTTAGATCCACTTGTTTCAGATTCAGAATCACTCTGATCAATTTGAACCATAAATGCATGTTGCATTTCAGCTAACTCATCATTAAATGAACCTAAAGGATTGTTATGAATTGCAGTCAACGCAATAGGACTTTCAAACTATTCAATATCTTTCGACCAGTCATACCCTTGATTAGATTGTGAAATTAATGCCTTTGACTCTGAATTATTTGTTGGAGAGTTTGATGAAGAAGCGTTTAACTTTGAACATTCACGAGCAAAATGTCCAAAATTGAAACATTTGAAACATTTTACCTTTGATTTGTCTAATCTAACTTTACCATCTGGATTTAAACTTTGAATCATGTTTTCATCCCGAACCGTTTAGCTCTCTGGGCTAGCATAGCAAGTTGCCAATTGATACCCATTTGTTCAAGATTATCTAGATCTATCTGATCAAAATCGTCTTCAATCAGATTAGCTATTGGCAAACCACCATTTTAACAACCCATAGTATAAAGATAATAAAGCTGAAATCAATGCCAAATGTTCATCAGGTGTTATTGTAGACAATGAAGTCTGAGTTGAATGATTTGGATTAGTAAAACTACACCCTCTTGATATATTTTCAGTAGTTCCTGAACCATGGCTAGCAACAAATGTTGTTGGAGCTGGATTTGATGAATCAAAACCAAAATTTAGACTTTGCATTGATACTCGCATAATTTTGACCATGATATTTTGTAGTTGAGTAGTTAATTTATGTGAAGTCATCATTTCCATTTCTCTCGCATGAAGCTTTCCTGTTAAATCATGAAATGATAATGCAGAATACTCTTTGTCATGAGTAAGCAACATCATATAATTCTCCCACTTTTCTGGTAATGCTTTAATCAGTTTCTCTTTCAATTCCTCCTCAGTCTTCTCAATGTTAACCACTTTCATTTCACTGATTAGATGTGAAAATTTGAATACAAAAGCAGTGATGTTTTCTTTTTCATAATGTTGAAAGTTTTCAAATTCTTTATTCAACACTTTTCTTCTAGTCTTCTCACTACGTCAAAAAGTGGCTTTGGCCACGGTTTTTTTAACGCATAGCCACTGTTTTGTAAAAAACGTGGCCAAAGGTAAGAAATACTAGTTTTAGGCACACATATTTAATACCCGTGCCCAAATATATAGCCTTTGGACCCTTTTAGCCACGTATTTTTCTGTTTATGTGACAACAATAATCAGGTGCAGTGGCTTTAGCCACTGTTTTACAAAAACATGTGGCACTTATTTGTCACACTTAAAAAAGAGTGGCGAAATGCACCAAAAGGCCACGAAATTTTTATGATTTTTAATTCGTGTGACCAAAAAGGAATGTATGGCCACGTTTAAATAATGTTGTGTGACGGAAGAGTAGATATCATTACTTAGTAAATTAAAAAAAAACAAAACTATTAAGTATATATTATGCGTGGCTAAATGTGAGCAATGTCCACGCTTTTTACTTAGTTATGTGGCTAAAAGCTAGTACATATGGCCACTGTTATTAGGTTGTGCGACTAAATATTAGGTTGGGAGTGACAAAAATCTATTACCTATGGCCACATATATTAACCGTGCCTAAATAGTAGCCAAGTTTAATTAGTTAATTATCTGTGGCGACGGCGGATATATATCATTACTAAAGGTCAAATCTTTATCTACCACCTCGACTTTTGGATATAAATCATATAATTAATTAATTAATTGTCGATCATCACCATATACGCCGTTAGCTCTCTCAGTTCTATGTTTTTTGGTATATCACCACTCTCTGAAAATGTGGCATTTGCGTCCTCTGAATGTGGAAGATAGCCCCAAATACGGTAAGTAATCATCTAAATGAGTGAAATTCAAATGCTTTAATGTGGAATTCGCGTCTCTGATTTGGTTATTTTTCTTGTTTACTTTGGTGATCTATCACCTAGGGTATTTTGCGAGCCTCAATGGTTGGATACAATACATCGATGGGACGGTTCGCTACTTCGACGAGGTGGACATTAACTCCTTCTCGTTCGATGACCTAGGTCAAATGGTGTCTGACCTAGGTTATGAATTGAACGATTTCGACCCCTACCTGAGGATCCCAGGGTTGTCTCTGGATTTTGGACTGGTTCCATTCACTGATTATCCGAGGGATGTTAGGGCCTTGGCCCTGCACGTCATGGACGAGGAGGTCATATCCATCTACCTCGATGGAGATGTGGAGGTGTCTTCCTCCTCCTCCTCCTCCCCCATGAAGGTAGCTTACCCATGGACATGCCGATATTACGATTCAGACAATTTCTCTAATGGGAGTATGTTTTAAGTTTATGTTATTTTTTATTATATATATTTGTAATTAATTAACTGATATCACATCTTTTGGATTATATATGTAATTAATTGTTGATGTGTTATGCATCCGATGTGCCTTTTGACTCGATCTTCTTCCTGAAGAATTCTAGTTCTTCGGGTTGTCTTCTACATATATTAGGTTGTGTGACTATATATTAGTGTATAAGGAATTGTATTCAACCACAATGATTTTAATTCACTAGATAATGGGTTTAAATACATGGGAATATCCTATAGACTACGAACAGAAATAACAACTTTGGTTATTTATAGTATATATAGTTCATCCTGAAGAACTCTAGTTTATCCGGTTCATCCTGAAGAACTCTAGTTCATCATGTTCTATTACTGAATAATTACTCTTGATCCTGAAGAACTCTAGTTCATCCGGTTATATTCTTCTTGTTCTCTAATGAATAACTAAAATTGATCCTGTTTAATTATAAATCATCTCAGTCCGCCAAGGCAGTGAAACAGTTGTCTAAAAATGTCATCCGGTTCTGTTCATCTGCTCTCATTCTAGATGAACTCTTCTTCCTGAGCAATTCTAGTTCATATAGTTTTGTTCTTGTTAGTTCATATGGTTTTGTTCTTGTTCCAATTTACTAAAGAATTAAAATCTATCCAGTTTATAAATCTTGTCATCCACTATTAGACAATCAAAAAATTATAAATTGTAGCAAACAAGGCTTGAACCTGGGTCAGTTAAAAAACAAGGCTTGAACCTAGGTCAGTCAAAAGAAAGGAACACAATACAAATAGACACGGTAAAAACAGGATTTGCGTGGTAAAGGTAAAAAATATACACGGTTATCTTGGCCTGACGTTTCCACTTCTTCCCACCATAGCTGGTAGCGTTCCCTGTCTGCCTTTAAATTTCCACTTTTTCGCTACCAAAATCTTCTGTACGAACGTATTTCGATCACAGGCTGCCTGTGGTAAACAATGGAGGATTAGGGGTGTTAATGAACCAGCGCCCTACTACGGCAAGACTCCCTGTAAGTGTATTTTCACTCAACAATGGCTGCAAGTTTTTATTTGTTAGGGTTTTATGTTTTTTAGTTACTTACTCTCTACTCTGCATTTGGGTTTTTTTACAGGTGGTCGGAGGTTCACCCTCAAGATCCACAACTGCGGCGATTTCCATCGGAATGCCGTCGGCCAGGATGTGTGGAAGGGAAATGTAGATTATGTCGACTATGTCGACATTCGCACATTTGATTATCATGATCTGGATCAAATGGTGCAATACCTAAACCACACTTCGATTGGCTATTTCCTCATTTACTAGAGGATCCCACCTCTGTCCATCACATACGGGCTTGAGTACGCTGATTTCATCACTGCCGAAGTTATACGGGATATGAAACTTCATCTCCAGGGACCAGAGGGGGAGAGAGAGCTAGATGTGTATTTAATCCGGAACAGGGATTCCACCTACACCTCCGAGTTAGGACCGAGATTGCCGCCTGGTCAAAAGTTGTTTCCTGATGACAGCAGCAGCAACAGTAGCTTCTTTGATGATGAAGACTATATGTCGGATGCTAGGTCTTAGCTAGTTAGATAGATCTTTGTATAGGATCTGATGAAAATCTTTGTATAAAGATCAATATATATATATATATATATATATATATGTATATGTATATATATATGTATATGTATATATATATATATTAAAGTTTTTCTTAACTCTTCCTCATGTTTTGTTTTGGTTAACCTCATTAATTATATAGATAGATTTTATCTCAATCATTAAAGTTGATTTTATTCTGCATTTTATTGTTGCAAATAGATTTTATTGTGAACTGATGTGATTTTTATTTTATTGTGAACTGGTTAACCATCCTGGAGAACTTTAGAACTCTATTTTACCCGGTTCATCCTGAAGAACTCTAGTTCATCTTCTCTCAATACTCATGAACTCTTCTTCCTGAGGAATTGTAGTTCATCCGGTTTGTTCTTCTTCCAAATTAGAAGTAAAATTTATCCTGTTTATAAATCATCTCATCCCACCATATCAAAATGCCAACATATACTAACATAACATATGAATATATACTTCATGTAAGTTCACAGTTATGAGTGAAATGGAGGTCTACTATGATTCATTGAAAATGTGTATGTTATTATAATAGAGGAAAACTGGTTAACCATCATGAAGAACTTTAGAACTCTAGTTTATCCGGTTCATCCTGAAGAACTCTAGTTCATCTTCTCTCAATCCTCATGAACTCTTTTTTCCTGAGGAATTGTAGTTCATCCGGTTTTGTCTTCTTCCAATTTACTGAAGATGTAAAATTTATCCTGCTTATAAATCATCTCATCCCAGCATATCAAAATGCCAACATATACTAACATAGCGTATGAATATATACTTCATGTAAGATCACAATTATGAGTGAAATGGAGGTCTGCTATGATTCATTGAAAATGTATATGTTATTATAGATTAAAAGTGTATGAATAAAGCTGTAACAACTATCATGTTTACATACAAACTGGAACAACTTATGCAATTGTACACCAATACAGGGATCAACTCCTCTTCCAGCCATTTTCATCCGGTTCCCATCTTTTTCTCCTCTTCAATAGCTTGTAACCGAAATTTGGCCTTATGAAATAGTAGACTTTCATGAAAGGTCCGTGTCATTATTCTGCTCTTAGTATCACCAATCCTGACCATATCTCATATCTCAGCTTTAGAAAGCCCATTTAGAGCATCTTCTAAGCTTCTAATTGTCTCGCTATGTTCACTTGTGAAAATGTGATACATTCCTGTTTCTTTCTTATACTCCCAGTTGGTCACCTGTTTTCTCTTAACCACATGAAGCCTGTTAGTTATCATTATTAAATTGATTCGGTCTTTATCAGCCTGGCTCCATTCTGGATCTGGAACTGTACTATGTGTTGTAAATGACCCATCAGCTCTATAGACTACCAACTTTCCATCCTTATCAACTTCAAGCGTCGAAACAGGATTTTCAATTCTGCGTTGTGTGGCTTCATCTACTTCCCCGTATAAGTCATCCAAATACATCTTTCTCCTCAACATTAAGGAGTCCTCTTGTGAACAAGTACCCTTCATATCACCACGTGTGACAATCTGACTTTTCAGGTCACTTTCTAGCATTAACTGAATGTAAAACGTTTTAAATGTTGTGTGAACATTTATGTCCTTAACTGTGTTGACTTGTTGACTTTAGCAAATTAGGGTTTTGTGTGATCAATCACTACGAGCATGCACGGAAGTTTAAACGTTTGAAATTCTATGATTTTATATGGAATTAAAACATAAAATATATATATAAATATGATTAAATGATATTTATAATTTTATGTAATTAAAGGATTTTAATTACAACTATTAATAATATAGTTATATTTGACTTAAATATATAAGTTATGAGCTTTAAATCTCTAGGTTATAATTTCATGTGATTTTAAAACATATAATGGTGGAATTATATTCCATGATTTCATGGGGATAAAACGATATTTATAATTCTTATTAACGTTATACGATTTATACATTTTGACATTCCTCGTATATTCGTTGTTAAAAACATTTCCTGTCAATTTCGTTAGCTCTCGTTAACCCCTTTCTAAACTCTGAAGGACCACTTTTGCCAATTCCTAAACTTTCTCTAATTAAACAAACATGAAAGGACTAATTTAGAAATTCTCCAAACCTTGTGCCACCTTTGTAAGTTTGTGAGGGACTGGATTTGCCAATCTACCAAAGTAGATTTAATGCCATTTACGGCACTATTCAAGACCCGACTGTTTCTTACGACCACCATCATTCCGGTCATTGAATCCGGCAATCAAGGTTCTACCGTTTCTATTGAGACATTCCAAGCAACTTATATATCATGGCAAATCATTGAGAAACCTACACAAATCCTCTCGCTCTCTCTCTCTGCTGTTGCGAACCGAAACCCACCAAAGATTCACCATAAACTTCGAAATTCCGCCCAAAACCTCCACCATTCGACCACATTTCGATCACCTCTGTGATCGCGAACCTTCTACGAGCAACCAGGTGTAATCAGAAGTTCAAACCGCGACCGCGCTCGGTGTTCGCATTCAAGTTTCGGAATCGATTTCAGTGTCAAAAACTTGTTTATTCTAATCCCCTACTCAAGGTAACTCATCCCCTATGCTAGTCGCACATTTTTCTAAGTTAATTTACGTTTTCGTGATTTTTCGGCGACCGGAAAATACCTCCGGCGAGATTAGGGTTTGTGGGGAAGAAGAGGACATCCGGCGGGTAAGGGTTATAAGGTTAGGGGATCGGGTTTGTTAACAGACGCCAATCTGGCACAGACGGTTTGGTCGCTGGGCTTATACAAAAGGGATGCGGGTTCGAGTCCCGGTCTCACCCTTTTTAATCCTTTATTTTCCTAAAACTCAAGCCTGGTCGCTGCTGTTACATAAAAACATTTCGATCGGATTTCTAAACACAACAGACCCGCTGGCCGAGTGGTTTAGGTTCTGTGCTGCGACATAGAGGTCACGGGTTCGAACCCAGTGACCTCCATATGTCTTGTTTTTATTATTTTTGCAATCTTTTGAGCCTTTAACCACTAGAACTTGTACCAAAATCGTTCCTTGTCGTATCTTAAACCTGTAAAAATATATTTATGATACTTAAGACTCGTAAATCATATTTTGAGATTATAAAATATGTTTAACTTGTTATCTTTAATAAAAAATTAGATTTCTAATACCTATATATATATATATTGATATAAAAATTCTAGTTTTACAAAAAGGTAAAAATATATAAATTTTGAGTAGATTAATATATATAAACTTATGCTGTTGGATTTTTATTGAAATAGTCGAATATCTTTATGATAACCTTTAATATATATAAATATACTTCGTCCTCGCAAAAAAAATTATTAACGTCACTTGAACATTTAGTTAGATATATATATTATATATGTATTTATTTTTGATATCCTCAAACTTAGAAAATATATATTAAAATTATATATTGGATTTTCTCGCGTAACCTCGATAATCGCTCGGATTTGGCACACGTGCCATCCTCGACTTGTTTTGAATTCCTCGATCATTTGTTTTTATCGTTTACGTTAGACTTGATAGTTTATAGAACACACACTTATACTTGAATGCTCGCTAGGTGATTGATTGCTTGCACAAGACTCGTTCTTGCTACGTGAATTAACTGTTTTATCTGGAAACTTTGCTGAGCAACCTAAGGTGAGTTTCACGACCCCATTTCACTTACTTTAATCCTGTTAGGGGAGATTAATATGCAAACACTTGAACTGTTAGATATATATCACCTGAATGATAGTGGCACACTTATAATAAGGCCCTCACTTTATAGTTACTGTCAATGTGACATCAGCGGGAACTTATTTAGTGGATCTACTGGGTTTGACAGCCCCACCCGGGTCAGTCACTCTGGCACGATTAGATATCGAACGGGTGTTATAAACTTCTTAGTCTTAACGAGGCACAATTGAACTTGTCGAGCTTCAGTAACTGGATAGCTAGTTTAACAAGTCAAACGTGCACTGATTTCTTGAAAATAGCCTAGCTAGCTATTGATATATATTATCTGGATTTTACTGAATTGTTAAACTGATGAACTGATTAAACCTGTGAACTCACCAAGCTTTGTGTTGACACTTTAGCATGTTATTTCTCATGTCGCTAAACTGGATTGTCTGCCACGAGCTAGGATGCACCACATAAGGATCATTATTGTCATGCATGCATCATAGACTTTATTATTTTTCCAAACTCATTAACTTTTGGTTTGCGCATGTTTTGGCGCTTGAACAATTATTACAACTTTATCCGTTTATGCTTCCGCATTTAAAAACGCATTTACTTTGGTTTTACTTTTACATTGCATATAGACTGTTCGTATGGCTAATGCGTTCGATCCTGGGTTGTCACACTCCTTGCGACGCGTTGTCGCGCGTGGGATTTTTAGGGGTGTGACAGATTGGTATCAGAGCCATTGGTTATAGTGAACTAGGTTTGCATTAGTAAGCCGACTATACCTTAGACAGACCTTAGTCATACACTCGAACACACACACTAGTATGTGACTGTTTGACTATGTGTTACTTGTACTTATATATGTATAATATATATGGTATATATGCAGACATGGCTGGATGGATATCCGCTTCCCTATCATCCTCATCATCATCATCCCTATCCGTCAGTAGTAGGCGGGTTACTTCGGGTCCTACTACCCCGACTCATGGTGTTAGGAGGATAACTTCCGAGGGCCACGTACATGGAGAACCAAATGTCGTTCGCGGAAGAGACAATGGCAACTGGAACTGGTACGAGTCACCTGTTGCTAGTTGGGTTCATCGGGAACAAGTGCCACCTACTCCATCAGAGCCGTCGTCAACTCGATTCTTTCTACCCGAACTGCCATATTCCATTGAAAGAGTCATCGCGGCAATGGTCTCTATGTTTGACCGCGCGCTTAGGGACATTAGGAAGCTATTTGATATGGTCACAGAACTGCAGGATAATGGGGCCAACACCAGTCTGGGAGTTGCGATCCTTAAGGAAGACTTGGAAGGGACTAATGCACGCCAGGTCAAGCATCAAGTGACACTGAGTGACACATATTATCAGGTGAATCATCTCACAGAGCTGGTTGAGGCACTCACGGCTCGAGTTGCTGAGCTTGAGTTGGCCAGGGAGGCTGCGCCTCCGGCTCCGGCAGAACCTGTTGAAGAACCCATTGTGGAGGATGTTCCCAAGACTATGCATTTTGAATTTTGAATTTCTGTTGGATAATTTGTGAACGAGTTGCATTTTATTTGAAATGGGATTTACTATTTAATATGTGATTGCCTCTTGTGAAGTAATTTATTACTTATGTGATGGATGTTGTGATTCATGTTATATCTTATTCTCATTTTGGGTAATTGTGAATTGAAGATAATGGCAGACGGAAATGTACCAAACATGACACCGGCTGAATTGGTTCCACTAATCAACCAACATGTGGCTGATGCTTTAGCAGCACATGTCCACGGTGCAGGAAATGCAGGGCCACCCCAAGGTAACATAAAATTCGTGTTTTGTTGTTTGATGTGATCACATGTATTGGTAATCTGTGATTGAATGGTTGTATAAATGTATGTACAGGTAATGCTACATTTAAAACTTTCATGGACTGTAAGCCTAATCAGTTCAAAGGGACTGAAGGAGCTGTTAGCCTACTCAACTGGATTGAAAAAGTGGAATCTACTTTTGAAATGTGCAACTGTCCTGAGGCTAGCAAAGTGAAATTTGCCACGGGTACTTTGGAAGGACCGACTCTCACCTGGTGGAAGACTGATGTGCAGATGCTAGGGATTGATGAAGCTAATGCCATGCCTTGGGCCGAGTTCAAAGAGTTGCTACAAGAAGAGTATTGTCCACAGGACGAGATCCAGAAATTGGAAACTGAGTTGTATAATCTCAAGATGGAGGGGTCTGAAATTGAAGCTTACACTACTCGTTCAAATTCTCTTGCAAATTTGTGTCCTAAAATCGCCACACCTGCTTACCGAAGAATCGAGCTGTATATCAAGGGTTTAGTACCCCAAATCCAAGGAATGGTGACTGCTTCAAACCCTGTGACCATTCGTGATGCTGTACGGATTGCCAATAGGCTCACAAATCAAGCAGTTGATCAAGGAGTCTTGCCTCCTAGAAAAGGAACTTCTGGAGCCTCTGACAACAAAAAAAGTGGGATAATTCTGGGAATCAGTCTGGAAACAAGTCTTCCAACCATCAGAACCATCAAAACCAGAACCGCAGATTCAACAATTCCAGAAATTTCTCATCCAATTCTCAGAAGCAGAGTAATTAGAATCAAGGACAACAGGTGTTGGTCCTCACTGATCTTAATCAGTGCTAATGAAGGTGTTTTGAGAAGAAAACCAATCAAATATCAATAAAAGATGATTTCTAATAGCTAAAATGGGTTTTTAGTATTGAACAATCAGAACTACAACCAAATAGATGATAAGAGATGAACAATAGCTACAAAGATTGAATAGAATGCTCCTAGCCGTCACCAAACTTACCAATAATCAGAAATCTTGTATTAGGGTTGCTTAAGTTGCAAAGGTTACAAATGAGAGCACAAAGGCTACTATTTATACAGATCAGTAGACAGTTTCGCTGGCAATTTCGCTGGCCAAGCGAAACTGTCACTGAGACAACCCTAATCTAGATACCGAGCGAAACAACAGTTTCGCTCGGTAGTTTCGCTAGCTAACAAAAGACAAAATTACAAATGAAACTAAACTAAACAAGCCGACTAAACAAAACTATGAATTCCTCCCTACATTGATCTTCAATATTCCCCCTAGGGAGGGATTCAGCTTCTGGTAGCTTCATTTCTCGGATTCGGCTTCATTCGGGCTTGGCTCTTTGTTTAATTCTGTTGGATCAGAATCCCCCAAAACAATTTCATTTTCAGCAACGGGGACATTAACCTCATATTCCCCTAAAACATTAGTCTCAGCAGCAGCGGGGACATTTCCCTCTGATTCCCCCAAGGCAGTTTCTTT